>CAHIKZ030000562.1:312500-362500 GCA_903632075.3 Acanthosepion pharaonis
TTCTCCCCTTAGCTAAGGGTAAATAGCAGGACAGACTCAGTTCTATAGCCTTGGATTATATATATATATATATATATATATATATATGTGTGTGTGTGTGTGTGTGTGTGTACGGATGTATTATATATCACTGTGTATATATGAAATGTGCAGGTAGTGTACTGGTTATGGGGGCTGAAAGGGGAATCAGTAAGCCGAGTTAAAATTCTGGCCAAATTTATTGCCATCACTTTTGCACAAATGCCTTTGGGAAAGATATTGATCCATCTCATCTCTCCCAGCTATGGATTAAACAGAAGTGTAGATTGGGCTCTCTAGCCTTGGGTGTAACCAATCTAGGAGAAGCATGGGTCAAGCAAAAATGGTGACTAATAATAAAATGCATACAAAGAAGAGATGCATCAGCAAATTCCTGTATGTGAAAAAAAATTGTTATATTGACATCCAATGATACTTGCTGAATGTTCACAGAGACCAAACAGTGAATATGAGCACAGTTAGGCAATGTGTAATGTTTAACAGCAGTGTGTATAACAAGTCTTATTTCAAATGTTGTATACAGGCTCTTATTAAATGCTGGCAATAATGTATAGCCAATGATGGAAAAATAGTGTTTTGGAGTAGAAAACTTGCTCAATCCAATGGCGTTATTTTTTTTTTTTTTTTAAGAATTAAAATTTAGTCATTTGGCAAGAATGTTATTTGAACTTTACTCTCATTTTAATTTTGGTGCTATAAGTACAGGAGTCAGCAATCTGTGGCACATCAAGCAATTTCCAATGGCACGCAGCTGCAAATGATATCACAAAGTCTGAACCAATAACTACTACAACGCAAAGAAGATATTTAGCTGTTTTCAATTTTAATATATACTAAAGTATATATACTATATATTACTATATAAAATATATTGTAGAACAGGTATATTGACCTTGCCTTGTATAAAAATATGTATGCTGTTGGCACACTGAATGATTTTAAAACCCTATGCTAGCATAGTTAGCAAAAGGTTGCCGACCCCTGTTATAGTAGATATATACAAACTTATATTGGTGGTATAGTAGATATATACAATTTTGCCTAGCCACAATTGAGGAGCTCTAATTGAGAATTGAACTGGCAATACAAGTAAATGATTTGTGAAATTCACAAAGAAAAACAGGTTCATTTTTTATGAAGTTTTACATGTATACTGACACAAAAGAAATATGGCAAATTTTAGAAAATTAAAATCAAATTCAGACCTCTCATAGAAAGAGTGAAAAGTCTGCGGACATTTCATGGAAAGAGTGAAAAGTCTGCGGACATTTCATGGAAAGAGTGAAAAGTCTGCAGACCTCTGATGGAAAGAGTGAAAAGTCTGCAGACCTCTCATAGAAAGACCGAAAACATGCTGACCATGGAAATTGATAGATTTGTTTATTATGGCTTATCAACACTTTGTGGGTTATTTAAAGTTGAAACTGATTTTGGTTTGTAAGAATAGTTCTATTTTGTGAGTGAATATTGCATTAAGATTTTTTCAGAAAAACAATGACTTTTCCAGATATAAGTCCTAATATTTAATCCATAGCTGGGGGTGGGAGCAGGATGTTCCATGGAAATGCTGAAAAATACACAAGCCTCCCATAGAAAGAATGATAAATATGTGAGTCTTTTATAAAGACACCTGATAAATATGCTGATCATCCATAGAGACAACAGATAAATGTGATGACCTTCTAAAGAAAGATGGATAAATATATGGACCTTGTACGGAGACACGGATGCAGGTTTATTCTGTTTATGCTGGACTCTATCCAAAAACTGTCTGTTGAGCGAAGATAATATTCTGAACTTGTTAATCAATAATAAAAGTAAAAAAAAAAAAAAAGAAAAAAAAAAGGCAGTCAACATGTTATTTTGGGCAACACCCTTAACTCACCCTTTACTTTACAAAGGTTAAATAAAGCAAAGATTCCAAACTGAATAAGAGGAGAAAGAAAAACATTTATGAAAATATAAATAAGATTTGTAGGTACATCAACACCTACATTGGTTGTACAATGTCAAGCATTATTTTCTTACATCTATGTAAATTTCTTACAAATAAGAATTAAAAATAACAAACAAGATAGCTTAGCCATTGAATAAACTTTCTCTCTGAATCTCTGGTACAAGGAATTGATTATTATTTACAATGACTACTGTCCTCATCTTTGTTGTTATTATTATCACTATGTTTCAGCCATTGTACTCTCCAGCCTTCATCAGGAGCTTGTTAATTTGGGCAACCGTCAGAAAATTTAAAACTGAATCCTTTATTAGATTATCCTTGTTCCTATACTATATCTAGGGATATCTCATTTTGTTCTTATTTAGTACTGCTCAGTTATTGACCATTGTTTCCACTGAGTCTAAGGCTGTACTACACTTGGTCCATGGATTGAACTCAGAATTACTATATGTTGTAACTGTTATAAAAAATAACAGTATAAGACTGGAGTTATTACCTTTTGATACAGGGAAACATAATGTAGAATAGGAACTAGGGAAGAGAATGTTTAGCCGTGAATGACTGTTTTCAGCAAAGGTTACTGCTGCTACTCCTCTTGATGTAGGAGTATTTTTGTCTTTTGTCTTGACAGTCAAGTTCAAACTTGTAGGTAAATATTATCCCCTCACAACGCTATGTGACCAAATTCATCAACCAATGCTTTAATCCACTAGTCATGCGACAATCCTGAGTCAGGAACTTGGTATGCCTGCTGCTGCTTGTTACACATAACTGCATTCATCAGGAGTTCTCTTTTTTGATTATTATTGTTGCTGCTGCTAGTTTGAAATTACCTGAAAGTTGCCCAGATTGACAAGCACTTGATGAATGTTGGAGGGCACAATAACCAAAATTTTGGGATAACAAAATGAGGACAATAGTTCTAGTGTAGATAATAGATTTGTATTAGATTTGTATTAGACTTGTGTATGCATTTGCTCCATATTTGGAACTTTATGCCAGATTAAGCAAAATAAATTTCATTTAGAATACCTCCATTTAGAGTAGTGGATAGCAAACTAACTTTGCTGACCAATGCTACTGCAGTCAGTTTGTAACTTGTATATGATCTTGTGTCATACTATGCTAAGTTTGTTTATTTTTTAATTAATGTACCTTCAGAATGTAAGCAATCATGGCTCTTCACAGATACCCTTGTTATTTGTGAATGATGATGCCTTCTTAATAAAAATAGTCAAGTAGTTTCCTGTTGTTTTTGCCACCATTCAGTCTTCCTTTTCTTAGATTGGTTGCCACCCAAGCCCAGAGAGCTCAGTCTACTCTGCTACGGAACCCATAGCTGAGGATGGAAAGGAGATACAGATTCATTCCTTTCTCAATAGTTTTTGTGTGAAAGTGAATGCAACAGATTCACCCAGAATTTGAACTTGTCTCACCAATTCCGCATTCCTTGATATCTATTACACTACCCACACATCCCATCCTAATCTTAGTAAATATATATTTTTTTTTTAAAAAAAAAGAAACATTTATAAGTATTTAGTAAAGTAAGCTTTTTGTTACACAAAGGTCATATTGCCAGGGATGAAGGATGATTTTTGAGTTCAAACTTTTAAGTTATATAATAAATTCAAATCAGTCAATCATTGCATGTATCAACTTTGATATTCACTGTAGGTATTTATAAACCTTAGGGGCTTATAGCCATATCACATTGAAAGACCAGTTCTTGTACAATCACCAAACTTAAGCAATGTCAGGCCTGGTCAGTACCTAAATGGGTAAAATACCCTTGGGCATCACATATTTATCAGTACTTTTATGGAAGGTACAAATATTTATCAGTATTTCTCTCGAAGATCCACATATATATGTCTTTTTATGGGAGGTAAAAAATAAATATTTTTATTATTATTATTAGGCTACTTACCTTAACCCATCCACAAATATATTATTAAATGAATATTTGAATCTTCCATAAAAAGAGATAAATATGTGGACCTTTCAAAGAAAGCCTGATAAATATGTGAAATGATTTTTCAACATAATCTCCTTCCATCAATGTGCTTAAACCAAAACTTTCTCCCTTAATCACACAGAAGAAACATTATATGGTGAAAATTTCAGATCAGAATTTAGCCAATAATTGTGTCATGCTACAGATTTATTGATCTACCCTCATATATAAAAAATATGTATACTCAAGCTTATATATCATTTTAATAGCATGTATTACTGTATTTCCTTGCTTTTGGTTAAATAGCAGGAGAGAGTAGGTCCTATAGACTTGGTTGGCAACTAGTTTACTACAAAAAATAATGGCAGCCTACTGTGGGAATTCCTGTCAAGTTAATCCTGAATCAAAAGAAGATATGATTACCCAAGCATGTGTCATGGAAGGATGTGTTTGATAAACAGATAATTATTGTATTTTACTTTGTATAACTTTCTATTAATTCAATTTTATTTCTTTTTGACAGGGGTGTGCCAGTCCTTTAAATCCAGCAGACATTGGTAAACATCTTGGATTTCTCACTGATCAAGGAATAAACAATAACAACAAAAAACAAACAAAAAAGACAGGCACAACAAGAGTGGATATTTACCCTTGCTGCAAATTAGACGAGAAATGGTCACTCAAAAGTTTAAACTGACCACATTTGTTCTAGAAAGGAGTTCTGGACATTTTGGCAAGCAAAATGAATGAACGGAACTTGCACCACCATCGGCAATTGCACGAATGGTACGAGTTGCATAAGTTTAACCAGCTGAACAACAACAACAATAACAACAACAACAACAGTGGCAGTGGCAGCATGTGTGTCAATACAGCCCCCATATCACCCTACCTTTCACCTCAGAAAGCCATGTGGATTGAGAACTGGAGACAGGATGTCAACAAGGCCTTCTTTAAGATCCCCGATACCCGGGTCTCAGCTGAGAAAAACAATGCCACCCCAAAGGCAACAGAAAACAACAACAACAACAACAATAACAACAACAACAATAACAACAACAAGAACACAACAGAGTCCACGTCAAGCCCAAAGCTGAGCGGCATTATGAAGCTGAGAAGTGATTTGAGTGAACGGCTCAAGGCCCACCACACACCTGCAAAAAGCGCGGACTTAAAGAGTCAGGTCTTTTGTCCTCCATTAAGGGCTCATTCAAAGAGTCTTTCCTGCAGTTTCTCTGATCTGAACTTACAGGCCGACTTCAACCTGGAAGGGAAAGCCACCAAAAAGCGCAGTAAGTTTACCCACATTGACACGCACAGGTTCAAGTTTTTAGATACAAAAACCTCTTCTAAGTCAGTGTCTTCGAAAGACTGCCAACATGCCAAGCTTGGAAGTATAAAAGTCGGAGTCAGTCCCCCATCGGATGAGAGTGAGGAAGGATTGCTGCAATCAAAAACTGATAAAGGGGCCACTACAATGGCAATGCGTTCCTCATCAAATAGTTTGCTCAATGTAATATCTGTAGATGACTGCCGTGCCACGGTGCACTATCAAACTACAGACCAGGACAAGGGGGCAACAGGACAGAAGGGTTATCAGCCACTGGAACGTAAAACTAACCAATCTCTTACTAAAAGTTCAAGGCGCCTGCCAAGGAGATTACAAACTCGGTGCCTGGCCCTGAGCGAGAATGAGGCAGATCACTCAGCAATTTGTACATCAAACCATTCTAGTATTGCCTCTGAGAATCTTGATGACTTGCACACACCGGCTGTTAACAAAGCATTTAATACAATTACACAAGACAGCGGGCACAAAGGGACAAGTCGTACAACTAAGTCCAACTCCTTCACAGCGTCCAGTGATAGTCCAGTATTCAAAAGACTCAATACTAATTTGCGTAGGCACATGAAGGCTCTACTGCAGTCTCAGAGAAATGCAGTCAAATCACGGCTCCGGCCATCAGAGGGTCACTCCTCTGGTTCAGGATGTTGTCTGCGGGTTTGTGAATTGCAGGGAGAGCATAATCCTTCCGATGATCATTTACACAGTAGTTAAGATATGCCTCAAATTGATTTTTTTTTCTTTCTCCAGATGGAATCTTTTCTTCAAACATTAAAATGGCTGGCCAGAAACAGAGTAACTTGGGCATTGCATTTTCAGACGAAGTACAAATGGAAAATACCAAGTACTATGGAAAATAACCAAGTTTCATTCTAGCCAAATATAAAGCCAAAAGAGATGATTTTTGAAGGCACAAAGTTAATACAGGCAGGGGTGGGAATAACATTTTTATAAATTTATTGGATATATAAACTTTACTTGTTATATTGTTTTTTATATATATATATATATATATATATATATATATATATATATATATATATACTAATTCAGTGCATAATTATCATAATAATTTGAAGGAAGAAGGAAATGAATAAAAATCCTCCTTAGGGGCTAAGGTAAAGATTTACTTTCAGAAAAAGGTATGATGAAATGTAAAGATAAAAAAGAAAATTAAATACATAAAAATACTACAACAAGAAATAATCTCTGTGAAGTTAAAAACCAGTTATCAAATTTAGAAATGAAAGAGAAATTGTCTTTTCTCAAGGTATGCATGATTAGAAACGGAGAGAATTGGAGCTGAGGTAGACATTTTAAATCTTTTTAGTAGCAAATGATTTTTTTGGTACATTTTATAAGACTAGATTGGTGGATTCAATAATGGAGGAAAAGAAAAGAAAAATGAAAAGAAAATAGAATGGAAGTAAAAGAAATTCTAAAACATTCATTTTCAACAGAAAGATTTTAAGAAGCAAACTACATCTGCTTGATTCAAAGATCTTTTCAGATTTAAATATCAAAAATAATAATTTCAATAAAAAATTTAATCAAATAGGTAAAAAAGAAACACTAAAGAAGCATGTAAAATTAAATAGCAAAAATAAACCAATAATAAGGAGGAGGAGGAGAAAAGCAACAAATCACTGAAGTAGTAGTAATAGTAATAGTTTATAGCAAGGGATATGCAGCAAAAAAAGACCAGTAACAACATGAACATAGCTAGAAGCAGCAATAACAAATCAGTGTATGCCAATAATAAAACAATAATAATGACTGATGATAGTAAAGCCAGGTTATTAATAGTAATGCAGTAAGTAAAAGAATGTAATAATAGAATAATATAAGAAGAATATAGAAGTTAATATTTTTTAACAACTATATAAAAAAAATGACAACAAAATAACCATATTGCATGATATATTGATAAGAGTCAATATATAATGGTAAGTTATAGCAATAATGGGTTTTAATAATAATATTGATAACCAAAGAGAAGGCATTTTCAGTAAAAATGCTAATGATATATAAGGTTGGAGAATAATACAAAAAGAATTCCTTGTGACAATAATAATGATGTAATAAAGACTTGAAAGCCAAAGAGATTATTCTTTGAATAAAACAAAAAACAAAATGGTTTCAGAAATTATCTACACAGCAAAGCCTCATTTAAACAGATTTGTAAAGGTCAGAAGAAAACTTACAAATTTTTACATAAGATAACATTTACTTTGTGTGAGCATGTGTGGGTGGGTGTCTGCAAATTTTAACTGGCACATAAGAAGGTGTATTTACTCAGCAAATGTTACATATTCAATAAAGGGATACTGGGTATTTTATAAGTATATTAAGATACAATTCATGGAGTGTATATAAATTTAATTTCAATGTTTGTGGTGATGGAGGTTAATACATTTTATTGAATCTTAAAAAGCAGTATGAAAATGTGTGCACTTATGGTGTGTGTATATATATATTGTTTGTAT
This sequence comes from Acanthosepion pharaonis, assembly GCA_903632075.3. NCBI lineage: Eukaryota > Metazoa > Mollusca > Cephalopoda > Sepiida > Sepiidae > Acanthosepion > Acanthosepion pharaonis. The sequence goes on from CAHIKZ030000562.1 coordinate 320,285, forward strand.
ATTTGTATGTCATGTAAATATTTAAATCTAAGCTTGTGTATGTAAACACGTGCAACATTGAGTTTGTGTGTATGTTTGAGTATACTATCTACAAGTGGTTATTGTATAATTTTTTATGACAAAATGGTATGTGTGTTCAGAAATGAAAGTAAAAATTCAAGATAAAATATTTCTATCAAATTGTTTGGTGGGAAGTGAATGCCATATTTTTGGAGATGGAATATGAAAAAAAACTTATTCAGATGTAACAAGGGTTCAACTTATTTTGTTGAGAAATAATCATCATTAATAACAACAAGTAAAAGCCACTATGAAACTAATTCTTTTATTTTTTATTGAAAGAACCTGGGATTTAAAACAAAAAGGAATTGGATATCTATAAGAATTTCTGGCATGAGAAATTATTATTTACGAAGAGACTATTGTCCTCATTTTTGTTAATATTATTACAACATTTCAGCCAGAGATATCCCTAGATATGGTCAGAATATGAGAATAATTTAGATAATTATAGATTATATAAAATGTTTAGTTTGAAATTCCCTGAAGGTTACCCAGATTGACAAACACCTGATGAAAGCCAGAGGGCACAAAAGCTGAAACATGATAATAACAGCAAAGATGAGAATATTAGTCCGAGTGTAGATAATATAAATAAAATTCTGATTGTTTGAAGGTTGTCAAGAAAGTGTACCAATGATCTGATTAAATGGAGTTTGTTAAAGTGAGGATGATGCAGTAAAATATACCAACCTAATAATTTGATCTTCTAAATCTATTTTATTCAACTTGAATTGTCTCTCTAAAGGATAATATACTTTCTGTTGACCAAATGAGGACGTATTTTATTTCTTCTTGACAATAAAAGATTAATTGGGACAGTCTGATCAGGCAATCAAGTGAGCTTTATGAAGACCTCCTAATCACAGGGAAAAGAGACAAAGTAAAATGGTAAGGACACATCTCATGATCAATCCAACAAGGTAGGAGACTAAAGGGGAAAAGGACAGGCAGAGAAAGAGATGGTAAGATAATATCTGGGTCTGGACAGACATGGGACTAAGCAACACCCTGAGAGAGTCCCAGAACAAAGAGAGTTGGAGGGATTTGGTTGACAAGTTATCTATATCACTTCTACAATAAACCAGACTAGCAAACTATGATGACATGATTGTTTTGCTGTATTATAAAAGAAATCTACCCTATCTCACTGCCTTCTTTACTGAGATATTACAGAGGTGAAGCTGTGATTTCTATGTAGAAACATTTTTCATCATGAATCTTTAATTTTTTTTAATATGAAAGAAAAGAATTAATTTCATTATGCACTTTTTTCAGTGTTAATAATGGTTATATTCTTGGTAAATAAATATTTGTTACATTTGAATGGAGTTTTTATTCCCTCTCCAAAGATTCAATATTATTATCTGAACAACCAAATAAAAACATCAAAAAATAAGGTCTGAAGATGAAACATACATAGCCATGTCTTTTTTTGTTGAGACAGGACTGGGCTTTATCTCACAAAAAGCAAGATGGGTCCTGCCTGACAAAGGATTTGTCATAATGATTTGGAACATGGCTTTACAAATCTGGATGCTCTTCTTGACGCCCAGCTCAGACACTCACGTATACTGAATGCTTTTATCAAGACACCATATCTAGGAAGGTTGCTATTCAAGGTTTGAGACCCATCCTAGCCATATATATATATATATATATATATATATATATATATATATATATATATATATATATATATATATATGTGTGTGTGTGTGTGTGTGTGTGTGGCCATTAGCTCCTATAAGAAGCTCATCCACCCTTTGACAAATCTTGTTTTTTGTCTTGTGGGGGGTGACATGCCAACCTCCTCACCAACAGAAAAGCTAGTGGGGAGAACTGGTTTAGACACCAACCACCCGTCCATATGGCAGGTTGTACTGAGTTAGATGTTACCAGTAGTAGGCCCAAGCTTGACCTGACCAAAAAATTTTCACAAATTATTACACTTTCTTTATAAAGATCAGAGCAATTCTTTAAAACCAAAAATAAATATCAGGTATTTCCATTGAAGTATTGCCAGTATATCGTAAGTTATGTAAAAGGTTCTTGGCAGTTAAATGCCAGATATATATCATTTTTTATTTTTTAAAAACCTGGGAAGACATTTCTTATTTACTATTTAATAACTAAACTTTTACGTAAGTACTAACATAAGACCAATATTGTCCAGTCAGTATGATGCAAATACTAATGTAGCATGCCTAGTATATTTACTTGTCTTGAGTGCAATTGGTTTGGAAGTATTTCACACACTAATATTGATAGTATTCAAGTGCAATACATTTTATATATTTTTTCTGTATACTATCAATGTAGAAAGGTACACAATTTAAATATAACTTTTATATGAAGTTAATACAATATAACTTTGCCTATGTACAGAGTGTATGTATTGTATTTCTGTATATCCAATACAGCATATTTTTCTGTTTGTATTTAAAGTAAAAAAAAAAATATCTAGTCCTAACGACTTTATAATTAAAATGAATCATTTAAAAGATAAAGAAAGACACCTATTTCAATTAGATCTGAGTTTGTGGCTGAAAATTATGTTCAACACTTTAAATACTTTGTTAATTTAAAAGCTAAGTTGATAAATTCTTCAATGTTCAGTGTGTGATCTTTATTCACAATGGAGATGTATTTTTTTTTTTTTACAATGTCTTCTAAATATTTTATGATGTAATAATGACTTCTTATGTAATGGTGCCATGTATCTGTGGGTGCTTTCCTTCAGTTGTTTACTGTTAATTGTATAAATTTATCTAATTCACAAGAGTACATAAAAAATCATATATATATATATATATATATATATATAAAAAGAAAAATCATTTTGGGTAAAATAGACAAATTTACCAAATTATACTTTTTTTTTCCTTATACATCTTTTTCAAATTAAAAATACAAACTGGATAATATAAAAGATTTTTACTAAATCAAATTACAACTATAAATTTCAAAAAAATTAAAACAAAAAAAATCAATAAAAATTTCTCAATCATGATTCAAGGATAAATATTTTTAAAAAAGTAGAAGAGAAAAAAAAAACACAAAGGTATTAATGTAAGATAATTATATTCAATGTTATCATCTTTCTTGTTTGTTGATTAAAATTTGTATTATTCTGGAAGGAAAAATATTAAAAAGAAAAAAAAAAAACTCATCAGAACCTTTTGAAACATGGAGAGGAAGAAAGAATTCTTAAAAAAAAAACCCAAAAAACTGAACACTGGAAGATTTTGTATTTAAATGAAAGCTGCTCCTTGTGGCTGTTACAAAATAGGGAATAAGAAACATTTTGAGCCGTGAGTTAAAAAGAGATATGCTCAGAGCAAGATAGGTCTATGAACAAGAAAGGAAAATTTAATTGAAAAAAAAAAAAAAAAAAAAAATCAGGCATTGTTGCTACTTTGTACAAGTTTGTATTAAAAAGTTCCCAGACTGTATGCAATGTGATTGTATCATTCAATGGAAATGTTCAAGCAGCTAACTCTCATCAGTACCCAGCCTACTAAGTTAGTCTGTTAACAGGCTTCGTACTATCTACTTGTGTTCCCTTATTATACATGTAATACACTTATTATACATATTTGTAACGGCTCTGCAATCTTTACAATGGCTAACAAATTTTAGCTGCATGCCTGCTGAAACCAAAATACTCAATCAGATTTTTGAACATTTCTCTTTAGATTGAGGTTTTATGTAGCGTGCATGTTTCAAGGTTGGTCAAGGATCAGTACAAGGCAATGAGAATTCAAACTGAACAGTCACTAGTGAAACAAAAGAAAAGAAAAATGAAAACGGTTTGCAAACTCATCCATTGTCAGGACTTTTGTCAAACAATTCATCAGCTCTATTGCTTTAGATATATTATTTACTGGAGCAATGGTGGACTTCTTTATGCCTATTCAGGGAACTTTCTAATCAATTCACAATTTATTTTATCTCATATCCTTCAGTTTTCATTATATCTCAGCTGTTGGGCTCTCTTTACAAAGCTTTGCTTAGATTGGCACAAGGCCACAATTATTGTGTTCACTAATCTTTAACATATCTATCAATGGTTAAAGGATATTTAAGACAGATACAAATTCTGTAAACATACAAAATAATTTTAAAACAATGATTTTTAACATTGTTTTTAAAATAATATTTTGCATTGATCCAGAGTGTTCTGTTGAAAATGGATTTTGTTCCAGAAAAAAGCAATTTGTGATTTTTTTTTTCATTTCATGCACACAAACATTTTAAACTGTCTACTCTGACAAGGAATAAAAATTTGAAACCCTTATTAAAAGCTAGACAAATAGGAATTTCTAGAATCATTAACAGAGGCATTTCAAATTCAATCCCTTGTCAGGGTACTGAAAATGAGGTGTAGCCCTATGTGTTCAATGGTTATCACAAGGCAAACCAATAAAAATTTAAAAGATGAAAACTGAAAATTCTAAGGATTTTAGATGGAATAAATTATTCAGTAGCAAAGCTGAGAAGCAATTAATTTGCAGCCTGATGTTCTGAACTCCATACAATTCATAAATGTGAAAAGAAAAAGAGAATATAATCTAAAAATATCTTTCTTTTTCTTTTTGCTTATTTTTCCCCCAGAAAGATTATGCAAAGCATTGTGGGATATCAATAAATATTAAAGAAAAACAAATTTCATTTTTTTTCTCTTTAATATTGATTAAATAAATTCCACTTTACTTTCATCTTTCTGCAATCATACAGCTATTAGCAAGGGGATAGTCAGACATGTAAACTGAAAATGTTATAAGGGGGTGAACCTGCAAGTGGACCATGCTCTTGTTTAGCGGAGACATGGTGCTGTAGCTGCTGATATATGGATAAGACGCAAATGGAATTTCAGTAAAAATGGAAGAAAAATTTGCAGCAAACAATCCAAATACAAAGCAAGAGATATTTTGGTATTTTTTTCACAAGGTTCAGACCCTGTTGGAAAAGCATCTCCTTTCCTGTTTATAGCCTATCATTTTCCCAGACAGCCATATTTAACATTAAAAAGACAAGACACCAGCAATGCTGGATAAGTTAGGCTTTCTTTCTGAATAATATTCAACTGACCACAAACCAACCCTGCCCCCCAAAAACAAAAGAAATATTAAAAGCCCTCAATATACAGAGAAACAATTTCTTCCTAACAATCAATGGGATATGAATTGTGCCTTCTCAATTAATATACAAAGTAAGTTGAAATTAAATTGTATAAAAAATAAAATAAAAATTGGGAAAAAAAAACTGAAAAGAACTTCTTCCAAATAAAGAAGAAAAACAACTTGAACTAATGTTTGAGTATGCATAACTCCAAGCCAGCAACGAACCGACATGATATATTGGCAGAACATTCAAAATCTTTGGTCAAACAATGTCCACTACTGGCACCGAGGTAAATAGTGGCCTAACAAATCAGCTAAGAAACTCCAAAGAAAAACAGGAGTGAGGTAGTTTTTAGCCTGTAATCCAGACTATGCCTTGAACTCTGAATAAAAATTTGATGACTTTTAAAGAATGTTTGTTTTCTCTCTCTCTTTTTTTAATACTAAAATTCACCCAATACAAAAACTTGACAGACACTCAAGATCGTGTGTTACTGTTAAAAAGTTTATACTGAATAAGGTGAGTGATATGAAGAGATGGTAGGAAGTGGAGATTATAAAGATAACAATGATAAATAATTATTGACCCTCAACTTGAACATTGTTGCATTCAAGGAAGCATCCATGTGGGAATCTGTTCCACAAAGTAGCAGTTCTTGGAGTAAAAACAGGTTGTGTAGAACTTTTCTTCATACATTATTTTCACATGGATGACTGTCCCCCATCTTTGTTACTGTTGTCACAATGTTTTGGCCATTGTGCCCTCTGACCTTCATCAGGTGATTGTTGATTCAGGTAATAGAGGCTGGAAAAGCCAATGACCAAAACATTGTGATAGCAACAACAAAGATGGCGACAATAGACAACATATAAATAATGATAACTTCTTATCCTACAAATCTAAGCAGAAATTTTCTTCTTACATTTGGAACTTGGGGAAAATGAGGGTGATTTAATTATGTGGAAGTGGTGTGTCAATCTTGCAAATAAGGTAAAGTTTTTTGCTTTGAAAATCAGCATTTTAAATGCTGGCTTTCTTTCCTGTGTTACTGGAAACTGGCATTAGTTGGAAATCCACAACTATCTAACCAGTATTAGATTGGCAGCAAGTTCTCATCATTTTACAGTTGAAATGGCTAGATGTAACCATAAGTTCTATGCTAACAGTTTCTTCTATTGCCCTTCTCACTTGTGGACTTCTCTTCTGGCTTCTTACTTCCCAGTCAAGCTTGATGCTCAAAGATTTAAATGCAATGTTGTTATCTTCTGTTTTTTTTTTTTAATTCTTGTTCTTTTATTGTTCTCTCATATTAAAATCAGACAACAGGGAGAAACAAATTTATAGGTACCATAAACTTCTTATGGTACCTATAAATTTGTTGCTTTCCATTGTCTGATTTTAATATAAAAAAAAATAAGAGGTATCTATTAAAAAAAAAGCAGAGTTGATTTTAGGGCTCTGTTGTTGAGTAAAAAAACAATTAACACAGAAAATAAAATATAAAACACCAAAGGACAGGATGTTGTGTGTGTGTATATATAGATATAAAAGGCTGATAACATTCTGGCCTTAAAGTAACTCCTGCTTACACAGAGGGCTTGAAGGACAATACATATTGTCTGGAAATCTGAATGAGACTTCCTTGGTACCAGGAACATGTTTTGGCACTAGGTTTGGGAATTTCTTCTACTATGGGGTATGTCCCTTCACAGTGTGGGCAATCATGGCTATTTAAAATTTTTATTTTTTGTAGCTTAGTAAGGTTTGATGTTCTTTATCCCAATCACTGTTCTTCCATCCATTTACCCAGGCTTGTCAGTTGGTTACTAACTGCTCTCCTTGGTCCTGCTTGCCTTTAATATATCCTGTGAGTGTCAGATTCTGCAGGTGGTCTTCTCTCATTATGTATCCTAGAAATTTCAACTATCTTCTGATTCTAACTATAAGCATCCTTTTTGTTTCCATTTTCCTTAAAATTTCCTTGTTAATCACATGTTCAGTCTATGGTATTTTCACCATCCTTCTATAGAACCATATTTCTGTTGCTTCAAGTCTCTTCATCTACAAGGATATTGTCCATCATTCACTGTCATAGGAGGACTGTTACATAATAATTTTGTGAGGAATGAGAAGATTTACCTCCCACAAAGCGAATTTGCTTGGCATGTCAAGTTCTGTTGAAAGATCACGACTAGCGTTAAAAGAGAAATGGATTATTCTGAAATTCCTATATCATGGTCAGATGTACAAAGAAAAAAAAGAAAAAAGAGTAAGAATTTAAACAAGCTTGAATTTATAAAATTGGAAGTCTCAGGCGAACAAGAAGTAAGTCTCGTATGCAAATTTTAGTTGCCCCCGACACAGGCATAAATAGTGAGTCTGTGAGGAAGATAGCAGACTGTTTTTTGGTGTGGCAGCGTATGTGTGTACTAATGAGAATGAGAGAATAAGGAAGAGGTCACTCGCGACAGCTCAGTTGGTAGAGCGGAGGACTGGAAAAGAAAGCAAGCACTCTAATCCATTTCAGTCATCGCTAACGAATTACCCACGATAATTTAATATTGTTTTCTTTCTTTCTAATTAAATTTTCCTGTTTCTTAATATTTTGCCGAGGTTTTTGAAAGGATCTTCTGCTATTCCAGTACTGGAAACACTAATGGTTATTGCTGACTTGATTACTTAATGTAAATATGCCCATTTTGTCTTACAATTATTAAATTTTGTGCCCTTAGTAAAATATTTAAACAAGAAGTGTGTTGTTGATAATGAAGTGAGAAATAAAGAAAGTGGTGTTGGTTCCAATCACAGGGGAACAACTGCTAAAAAGTGTCCCTCTCCAAAGACAAATTGATTTAAAGACAAACCCAACAGATGCATGCTGGGATATCTTGCTAATCAATAAAAAAAAAAATGGAGAATTCTTGATCTTATCCCCACATTTTTTCTTCTTCCTTGCCTTGAAGTTAGAAAGCTATAATCTCTTGACTGTATCTCTTTTGTGTGTGAACACTATTCCTATTTTGTGAACTTTTATACTTTATATACTTATAGTTGCATTGCTTTTAACTTGTAATTTTATATATATATATATATTGTTTTGTTTTGTATTATTTTGCTTTGTTCTTTTTTTTCTTTTTACTCTTATTAATGTTGATTGAGAATTTTTTTTTATTTTGCATATTGAGAATTTTGTTAATTAAATTTAATCATGTCTGCTTATTGTACAGGAGGTGAAAAAAACCAACAACATAAAAAGAAACTATTGTCTGGATTCCTGGCATGAGGAGTTATTATTCATACTATTTATATTTGGACTCTTATCTCCATCTTTATTGTTTCTATCACAAAATTTCAGCTGTTGTACCCTCCAGCCTTCCTCAGGTGTATATTGGTTTGGGTAATATACAAGGAATCCTGAACTGAACCCTGGGTTGGGCAGTGTGAACTTGTACTCAGTGGAAATAGGTGAGCAATAACTGAACAATACTAAATAAGATAAAAACTAGACAATATACCTATACATGAGTAGTTAAAAAAGAACAGTCTACTCCTGTAAATTAAATAAAGGGTTCAGTTCGGAATTCCTTGTAGATTACTCAGATCAATATACACCTGAGGAAGGACAGAGATCACAATGCTCGAAATGTTGTGATAAAAAAAATAATAGTTAAAAAACTACCTTGCCTGAACATGTTGATATAAATATATATGGAAGAAGCATGGGTAATCTTATTAGCAGATTCCAAAAAAGGTAGGGGGGTACAATGGCTGAAACATTGTGATAAATATAACAACAAAGATGAGGATATTAGCCTGACTTTAAATAATGTAAATTGACTGATTTGTTTTTTACAGCTTATCAACCCTATGTTGGTTATTTAAAGCTGAAACATATTTTGGATTGTAGGAGATTGCTTACAGTGCCTGGTGTTCCCAAGTAGCCCCCTCATCTAAATACTGACCAGACTGCTTACCTTTGGTGATTGAACAAGAACCTGTGTTTTCAGTATGTAGAGTGATTGACCATGGTTAAATGTAATTGGCAGAAATGCTCAACAAACAGAACTGACAAAGTTTGCAATAAACAATAACAAGAGAAAGAAAAGAACAGGGGTAAAATAATATAAAGCAAGCAAACAATATATGCAAGGCAAAGCAACAGTAATAAGGCAAAAGTTTTACAAATTTAGAATGCTGTTAACACAATAAAGGGGATACAGACAAGTGATTGCAGCATTCTGGTTTCAAGACAAGAAAGAACAGATCTAAACCTGAGATTGAAAAATGGCCTATCTTATTGGCAAGCAAGAAATCCCAGCATGCATCTGTTTTATCCATAAATTTGGAGAGAGGAAGCTTTTTTGCAGTCATTCCTACTTGGATTGGAATGAACACAGCAAATAAGGGTAAAAAATGACCAGTAAATTTAATATTGAAAATAAAAGAATTTGTATTTTATTTTTATTTGATAAATAGATAGAGTTTGTAGGACCCGACTAAAAAAAAAAAAAAAAAAAAAAAAAAAAAAAAAAAAAAAGCAAAAAACCCAAACAGCCACAAACCTAAAATGTTCAAAAATGAACAGTTGCAAATCTGAGTCTTTCTCTCCCAACTGTCAGGACTAAAGAAAACATCAGTACCTGTAGCCACAGATTGGCTATGATTTGTTGATGGCCAAGCATCATTATTCTCATGCAAATTAGCACAACAACTGCCATGAAAATATAGCAGTGGCACCATCTATGTTGAGAGCATGTCTTTCGCAATCAGCCAATTATTCAGAACACAACTCTTACCTACAGCAGACGCACGCTGGCAAAGTTTTTTTCATTTTTAGTTCTTTTACACTCATTGAATGTGTAGATATATAAATAAACTTAAGAAACATCTTCTATTACCTATATATATATATAGTACCTAATACATACATAATACTTAATATAAAAGTATATTAATGCTTAGCAATTTATTATAAACATGCATTGCAGAAACAAGTTGACAGATCTCACCTGTTTATGGCTGCTGCTGCTGTTTGAATGTTGATCAGATTAACAAAATATCAAGAGGATACATGTCATCAACAAAAGGATAAAAGATCAACATAGCCAAGTATAATAAGTAATAATAATGATGATAATAATAATAATGAAGATAATATTAGAAAGGAAGGATTAGAGACAGAAAATGTTTATGTATGTGTACATGTCGAGCTAAACTTTTGGTAGAATTGATCATTTCACAATGGTATAGGTGTGTATGGCTCTATCCCGTTAATTTCTTGACACTTTTCTACAGTCCTAGGTATGTATACCTTAACTCAAGATCAGTAAGTATTTAGAAAAAAGGGTCCCAAGCGTCTACAAGATGGCAAATAGATGAAATGATAATCTTAGTGGCTTTATTGCTTTGCTTGGGGTGAAATGATAAAAAGAAAAAGAAAAAAAAAGTTCCCCTTTCAGAAAAAGAAAATATCTAAAACAAAGCACTCTTCGCTCCCCCCCAATAAAAAAAAACAAAAACAGCTCATATATCTAAAAAGAAAATAATAAAAAAATACTGATTATATATATATATATATATATATATATAATACTTATATATATAAAATTTTATATCAGTATTACTTCATGTAAAGCCACTAAGATACAAGGGGTTACAGTGTGATTAGAACACAATTAGGAACAGAAACATTAATGATGAGCAGGAACAGGAAAGAGTAATCAGGAAGACAGGAGATAACAATTGACATTGCATTTAAATCTTTGCAGATTAAATTTGGCTGGAAAGCATGGAGCGAGAAGCAAGAGGTTAATTATCTTTTCATTTGTACTGCGGGATATTTGAACACCACCACAAAATGTTTTTCCATAATATTTACCAAGTGGCAAGTCAAATTTTCATGATTAGTCAAGTAACTTTCTGAATACCACTGTTATGTACCTACAAGTTTCTGGTTTTAGTTAGAATATCTGTGTGAATTACAAGTAGTTTTATTTCTTTACTGAAAATAAGATGAAACCCACTTTTGAACTATACAAGTTTATTTTTTTAATATGGCCATTTTAGTTTGATTTTTCAAAATAAAGCCATTTTTTTCTGTATTAATTTTTCCTATAAAAACCAGAAAGAACACTCAAGACAATGCATAACAAGAAACTTAAAAACTAAATGATATATCTATAATACTTTCAACAGGATATTTTAATACCCAATGATAATAATGCTGTGATAAAACTCCCCACCCTGTACTAATGAGAGGGGTTAAAAGAATTATAATTACATTACAACAAAACTGACCACTGAATGGTGAAAGGCTAGTTTCTTTTCATTAATTTTTGTTTTTAGTACAGTATTTGAATCAGATAAAGAAACATCAAATTTAACCTTTGATAATTTCTTTTTTTCTACCTTATTTCAACTTTGGTATTTTGATTGCTACAACTATAAAAGTGACTAAATATGCCCTGGGCTTTTTCAATTAAAATGACAGCTGGAAATTTTTAAGAGAGGTTGAGAATTTCTTAATAAAATATGAGAGGTTTGGATTTTTAAATAAAAAAAACAGAGGTATTGGCTTTTTAAATGATAAACAAAAAAAAATGAGGCTTTTTAAATAATAAAAAAGATTTAGTCTATTAAAATAATAAAAAAAGATCCAGGCTTTTAAAATAATTTAAAGAAAACAAAAAGACCTGGGCTTTTGCAATAGCAAAATGATATAAACTTTTTAAACAGAGATTTGAGTTTTTAAAATTAAAATCAGAGGTACAAGTTGAAAACAATTTAGAAATTTAGTAAAAAATTCCAAAATTCTGTTTTATATTTTTGAAAATATTTGTCATTAATTTCCTTGGGAAAGTTAGTAGATTAGTTTCTTATTGCCATCTCCACCATTTGGAATTTAGAGGTTTCTTTCTCTTAGATTGGTTACCCAGTAAAAGCAAGAGAATTTAGTCTGCCTTAATACCCACAACTGATAATGGACGAGTATTAGTGTTAAGTGAATGTAACAACCTTTGCTGAAAGTTGAACTCTACATGCTGATTCCATTCCTGAAGCAATAACCATTATGTCACCTGAACATAATCAAGTGTAGAAAGAGTAGTTAGTGTCTTGAAAATAATGACTGGTGTTCTTTTGGTTGAAAGAAAAAAAGAACAACTTTTCTTCTGGGTACTAAATACAATGCAAATGTTTCACTGTCAAAATATAGTCAAGATATTTGTGCAGGTAAAGAGCTTATAAAAATTAGTGCTATCCAATAATCAATAGGTTGCCATAAGAAAATGTCAAGCTGAGAGCAAGGATTGAATTGTCAACAGAAAACTGAATCACAGAGTATTTGCTTTCAGAAATCATTTCATAACTCAAGTCAACATATAAAAGAAAGTCTTCAGCAAATCTGCTCACAATCAACTGCTGCTGGCTATGAGGATCTCACTAATCCAAAACAGGGATTAACCTGTTTTGTTAATCTAGACTTAAGCAGGACAATGGCAACTTATAGTAATAACTATTTTAGGTTACACTAGATTATAACAGAGGTTTCAGAAATTAGGAGAGTGCCATTCTAAGTCTGAACTCTGATTGTTATGAAGCATCTAAAGTGTGGAAACTATATTTTCTGGGCAGCATAATAATAACAGAGTAAGCATGAGAGAAAAGTCTAAAGGAGCAAGAGAATAGTGAAGACTACTTTTTAGAAACAGGGGCAGAGGTACTAAAAGACCGAGATAATAATAATATTAGAAAATCATGTGTTGCACTGCTATCTGATGTCTACTCTCCTATAGATGGCGTAATAAAAGCTGAATAATTTAATCACAAAAAGATAAAAAAAAAAAAAATTATGTAAATACAGATAAATGTCCACAATACCATGGAAAGAATATGTGACGAATAAAGAAGTTTTAAGGAGAATATGATCTATGAAGAAACTGTTAGTAACAATCAGAAAAAAAAAAAAAACAGCAGAAGTTTTTCAGGACACATAATGAAGAAAGAAAGTTTGGAGAATTTAACACTCACAAGGCATAGTGAAGGGTAAGATAAGCAGAGGAAAGCGGTGAGTAACCTACTCGACAAATCTGAGCAAATGGATGAAGATCACAAAGTTGAAGGAGTCACAAGCAAAGAAACATCTGAAGGGACATAACATACAGAAAGAGAGAGAGAGAATTGAATGTTGATTGATTTGATTTGTTTTTTATGGCTTATCAACATTTTGCAGGGTATTTAAAGCAAGAAAATATTTTTAGATAGTAGGAATTTTTTTAGAGATAATAATGATCCAAGTGCTACTAATTAACTTATAGCTGGGGTGGGGAGAAGTGGATTCATATCTTTCCCATGGGTATTTGCATGGAAATTGATATAATAAACTTGGCTGGAATTTAAACTTGGCTCTCTAATATTCAATTCCAAGCTGTCACCCAAGCTTAGAGCACATGATATTTTCAAGTGGACACCCATTTAAGTACTGACCAGACTCAATGTTGCTTAACTTTGGTGATTGTATGAGGACTGGTGTTTCCCCAATTGAATGTTGAACATAAAAACTGTCCAAATTATAAGTGGCTCACTTCTAACCTGGAACACAAATATCCAAATAAACCAGTAAGAGAAGCTACATTTTGATTTTTAAAAAGTCAACTGACTCATTTAAAATCAACTGGCTTTGATATTAATAAAAAAAAAAAATCAATTCAGATGTTGATTCGCAACCTTCTCCACCATTATTATTTGGTTCTTTTGGATGAATACTAAATGCAAGCCTTTACAATCGGTTTGTTTGTTTAAGCTTTGATGAGTCTGGTACAAGGCAACAAACCACTTACAGTACATGACATACTTAAGTCATTGACCATCAAAGACTTATCATCTGGGATCAAAATAGAATGACTTCTTTCAGCACGATTTAATCAGAAATGATCCTGCCATTCATTACAAAACTTTTTTGATTAAGTGTGTGTGTGTGTGTGTGTGTGTGTGTGTGTGTGTGTAACATGGATAGCAGAAAAAGACTTTTTTTGTGTGTGTGTGTGTGGATGACTTTTTTGTGTGTGTGTGTGTAAAATGGATAGCAGAAAAAGACTTTTTTGATTGTGTGTGTGTGTAAAATGGATAGCAGAAAAAGATGTGTGTGTGTGTGTGTGTGTAAAATGGATAGCAGAAAAAGATGTGTGTGTGTGTGTGTGTAATGGATAGGAGAAAAAGACTTTCTTTATTGAATTTGTGTGTGCATGTAATGGATAGCAAAAAAAAAAGACTTTTTTTGATTGTGTGTGTGTGTATGTAATGGATAGGGGAAAAAGACTTTTTTGATTGAGTTTGTGTGCATGTGCAATGGATAGCAGAAAAAAAATGAGAAGTAAGAGAACCGAGTCAAATTCCAGTTTCATTTTATTCAGTCTAGTTCAAATACCCTTGGGAAAGGTATGAATGTATCTCTTCTCCTCCCTGGGTTCTTCAGCCTTGGTTGGCAACCAGTTTAGGAGGAGGATAATCCTGAATTCAAAACAATATGTAGCTAATGAAAGGATCACATAGTTTACAATGGCCCTATGATCCCAAATGTAGTCATTTAATCAATCAATATATATGTTTATGTGTGTGTATTTTGGAGTCTGTGGATTGATGATATCAATTTTCGAAAAATCATTCAAAATTTTGGGAGGTTAATTATAATGACAAGATTATTTAAAAGAATAAGTCTTTATTTTGTTTTTTTTTAAACTTATTGCTTGGTGTTTGAGAGAAAAAGATGATTCTGAAAAAAAAAAAACAGAATGAAAGCAAGAGAGAACACACAAGAGAGTAAAAAGAAAAATGTGAAAGAATACAAGAGATCAGAGTGTAGTAATTGTAAAACATCAATTCTCAGTATATGAGTATAAAAAAGATTAAAGATGATAAGTAGAATGCAAAATATAAATGAAAAAGAGTAAAAAGAAGTAATAGTTCTAAAAAAAAATTACATTAATAAGATCAAAATTAAAAAGTGATAAAAATAGGAAAAGAAATCTAATTTGCATATTTGCATTCAGTAAACATCTCCAGTGCAAGGTCTGTAACTTTTTACTCTAGTAGAGTAAAAAGTTACAGACATTACAAACAAAAAACACTTGGTGTATTATATAGTAAGATTAATTCAAAATATTTTATGAATCAGGTCACTGTTTATCTTTGTTGTTACAGATATGCATTACTTTACATCAAAGCAAATCTTTGGACTGAAAGATGGAACCATACAAGATTAAAACAGAAAAAATAAGCATATTTACTTTTGTTGTATAATGGAAAATGCATGGTCAATGTGATGAAAGAGCCTCTGTAAATGTGATGGATTGGTTCAATAAAGAAAAATGGTGAGACTCTTTGGTTATGGACAGAGATTAAAAGAAAATAAGAAAGAAAGAGACAGGATGAAAGAAAAGAGCAAAAAGAGAATAAAAAAGAACAGAGTCTGAGTGAAAGAAAGAAAGGGACAAAAGAACAAAGTAAGAAAGAGATTAATGAAAGAAAGAAAGAAAAAGACAAAAAAAAAGACAAAGAAGCAACTGAGTGAAAGAAAGAAAGAAAGGGACAAAAGAAAAAAAGGAAAGGTGAAAGAAAGAAAAGAACAAACAAGAGACAGAGTGAAAGAAAGGGACAAAAGAAGAACAAAGGAGGAAAAAGACAAAGAAAAGAAAAGACTGTGTGAAAGATATAAAAGAACAACTAAGGACAAAGAAGAGACTGAGTGAAAGAAAGAATGAAAGGGACAAAAGGAAATAAGTAGAAAAGAGACTAATGAAAAAAAGGAATGTTGAAAGGAAAGAAAAGAACAAAGAAGAGACTGAGTTAAAGAAAGAAAGGGACAAAAGAAGAACAAATAAGGAAAAAGACTAAAGAAAGAAAGAGGGTGAAAAAAGAAAAGAACAAAAAAGGAATGAGTAAAGAAGAAAGGTACAAAAGAAATAACAAAGAAAGGAAGAGACTGGGTGAAAAAAAGAAAAAGACAAAAAAGAATGACAAAGAAGGAAAGAGACTGAATGAAAGAAAGAAAGGGACAGAAGAAAAACCCAGAAAGAAGACTCATAGTGAAAGAAAGAAAGTGAATTGAAGGAAGAAAGAGACAAAGAAAAACCAAGAAAGAAAAAACAGGACAAAGAAGGAAAGAGACTGAGTAAAAGAAATAAAGGAACAAAATAGCAAAGAAAAAAAAACAAATAAAATGAAAGAAAAAAGAAAGAAAAAAAGGAAAAAACAAAGAGAAAAAAAACAAGGAGAAAAAAAAAAAAATGTGACTTCCTTTTTAATTTGAAAACAAAAATGACGAATAGAAAAATTGAATTTTCTGCATTTTAATATTTTTCTCAGATGTTAAATAAATTAATCTTCTTCAAACTCTGTATGTGCTCAAAACCCTGAAAGTGGGAATAAGACAAGATTTGAACTAAAATCGCCAAAGAGTATAGGACTTAATCTTATCAGTTTAGATGACTTGTCCACACCATTGAATATTTCTGGGTGTTTCATTTGCTTACATCATTGAAGGAAACAGAAGTCTCTCAAAGAAGTAACTGCATAGTGTTGTAAAAGGAAGCAACCTGGCCCACACAACACCACATGTAATTGTTAAGAGGATTCCAGACTAACATTTTTCACAATCAAACCATCCCATAAAGACAAAATGTGTTTTTTCTCTACAGTTATCATTTATAGTTGTTAGCAGTATAATAAAAATTCCATTAAAATTATTAAGAAAAAAGCTAAAATATTAAAGTTCTAAGATTTAATAAATACTAAAAGAAATTAGTTATAATTTACTGTAACTTTTTATGAAAATCACTTTATTTTTATTTAAATGTTTCACCTTTGATAATTTTTCAGAAATGTTCTTATGAATTTTTATACTCAGAATAACTTTTAGCAAACTTTAATTTAAGAATTGTACTCAAGACATACATCTTAAACATAAGGAATATAAGTGCATTCCAACAATTCACAATCAAAAACGTTTTCATTTACAATTATCTGCCTCACTAAATATTCCATGTTTGTTTATCATTTTAAAAAAAAATTCTTTTGTAGTTTCAATTTAGTTTATAAACACAAAATATAACATATTGATGTTTATTAATGACTCATACAAGTTTTTAACCAAAAATTCACAGAAAAATATAATTTTCTTGCTTGGTTTATTAAAGCAAAATTACTTCTTACAATTAGATCTCAGTTTTTTTCAGCTTTAGAGATAAATAATAGAAATATCTAAATTTAAGTCCTTCAAGCATTCATTTGAGTTTCATTCACTAGTTTAAAATGAAGGTCTTACAGTTTTGTGTGTGCATGTGTTTCATTTATTAAAAGCATGGCATTATTAGTCAGTAGTTTTTGTTTTTTTTTTCATTTAAAGAAACTAATTGCTTTTAGAATAAATATAATATAATTTTAATTAAAAATTTGGAATCATCCTCCAAAACTAGGTACTGCCACTTTTTCGCTAAAAAAAAAAAGAAAAAAAAGTGTAGCATGATGAAAAAGGACCCCAAATTTGATAAAAATATAATTTATCACCAAAATGTTTATGTTATTATTAAGAGGAAAGATCAAAGCATATTTTTATTATTTTATAAATTTTTGTAAACTTTTCCAGCATGATCAAAATTGTGGTTTAAAACCTTTTTTTTTTTTTTTTTTTTTTCTGTCAGCGGTGGGCCAAAAATGACCTTGAGAAATTTTGTATTTTATTTGTGGTAAAAAACACATTGTTTATAAATTCTTGCAAAAATCAAATAATTATCAGACAGGACTTATTCACAAATGAATGAAATTATTTAAAAAATTTTTTTTTTAGAAAATCTTGGTATATATATATATATATATATATATATATATATATATATATATATATATATATATTACAGTTGTTACCCCAACTTAATTAATTTTATGAAATTTCAAGAAATTAGATTTTGACCCAAATATTTTTATGTCAGTTGAAAGCAGGACTCCTTGGAGTTACTCATTTACTGAAAATTTGCTCCAAATTGTAAAATAAAAAATGCAATAAAACTATGATATTATTTAATTAGAAAAGCTTTTAATTGCTTTTAGAAATAAAATATATTAAGGACACTATTGTCTTAAGAAAAATATTTGTTTTGATGAATAATGAATTTTTACAAGAATTGTTTTCATTTTTTTTCTAAATTTTATTTATAATAATTTATAAAGTTTCATATCTTTTAACTTCTTGCATTACTTTAATCCTGTTAGGTGATATTATTATTAATTAAAAACTATATTTACTAATCATAAATGGAAAAGCTTAGTACAAATCATCATGCACCAAGATTTTTAAAAGTATTTTTTAATTTTTTTATTTGTGTAAAAACGTGCAGATTTTGTAAGTACAGTAGACCATATTGTAACATTATCAGAAAATAAGAATGATAACTATATTAAATTTAAAGCTGAAATTTCCAAAATTCAATAAAATGTTAGATTACAGAGAATATTTTTCTAAATTTTTAAGATTACTGAATACTTAAAAATTATACAAAGAAGGAACTCATGTCATTTTCTTAAATAATGCTTTACAGATAAATTCTCTGTAGAACAACAATCTGTTATCACCTCAGCAAACACGTAAACATTGCTACTGTCAGTTAAAAACACAGCTACTATTTGGTTAAAAAATGAATTTCTGTATTATTTAAATCTTAAAGTAAATAATATTTGTTTCAAATCAGTTTAATTATAATTTAAATCAACTAATATTCCTCAAATAAAAGTTCAGGAAAGTATATTTTACTTTTGCAAGATTTTTAAAACTGAGAACTAACTTGTGTTTACAAATATCTAAAAAATTTCAACTTTGACAATGTTACTGGAAAAAAAATAATGAAAATCAATTCCAATCAATATATGATACTGAGACTGTGAGGGGTTAAACATAAATTCTAAGCAGAAGGGTTAAGCCCAAAATGAAATATAAACTGGAAAATAAAGAGATATGAGAGAATGGAAGACATTTTCCTTGGTGATGTGAAGGTGAAGAAAAGGCCATCTGTGTTGCCTCACCCCTATGAATTGCAATGATGCACCAAGAGTTTACATTTTTTTTTATCTATCACAAATCTGGCATGTGGGTAAAGCAAATTGGGAAATGGTGTTATCTCTTTCTTGGAAAATTAGAAAAATACATGTCATTGGCAAAAAGAAAAGCAGATGAGAATTATATTTTCATTAGCAAAAATGAATTGAGAAATAAAAACAGAGAATAAACCTGCAGCAGATTATGAAAATTGATCCATCATAACAGGCAGGTGATCTGGTTTATGTTTTCACTAAGATGGTGACTGGCCCAAGGATAGAAAACAGCATGTCTCTTTGTTGAAAATGTGGGTAAACAAGTATATTTTCATTGATGAAAACAAATTGGGAAATAATTTTTATCTGATTTGTGCATTTTTGCTGGACAAGTGGACCCAAAAAAGAAGTCAGAGAATTGTAATTAATGAGTAGAATAAACCATGCCCTTTCTCCTACACACTTTAAAAATTAGATTTCTCACAAATTCAGTTATGCCCATCTTGAAAAGTGGGCTGATTTAGAATACCAAGAGGGAAGGAGGAAGTGATAGAATTTACTCCCTCCTGTGCAGAGTAGCTGTGTTAGATGGGAAATGATGCAGGTTGGAGTTAAGGGAAGAGCAATCCCTGTCACTACTCCCAAGCAAGGTGGATAATTCTCCAAATTTGCAAAGTTGATTAAGAAAGCAGAAATAGGGAACAAAGGAAACCTTTATTGGAATTAGTGAAAATTGGGAAATCACTGAATCCCTGGAACCCCATGCCAGTTTTGGGCCAAAGTGCATTTAAGCAGATGACTTTGGGGAGCTTAGAGACATTGGGATGAGATCCTGCATTGAGTGCTTCTGAAATCCACATCAGCTGCCAACCAGATTCCTGATTTCAAGACTTTGAATACAGCCCTCCAGAAGTTTAGACAAGGCCCAGTGTCACTATAGAGATTGATGTGGGAAGGATTCATTTTGTTATACCAAGAGCGATATAAACCAACTGAAGATTAACCCCACAAATCTTTTATTTTTCATTGTGAAGATATTTTATTCCTTCATATAGCATCTGTCATGGCTTGAACCAGGGCTGTGAGACTATGACCTTTGATTTCTCACTGCTCTGAGATCAAGAACACAGCATGGGCAAATTTGGTGTGGATTGAATCAGCCAGTGACCAACAACCAGCTTGGATCAACGTTAGCATTGGTTAAAACATTGTTCTAAGACAAGGCCACTAAAATGTGGTTAGACAACTGGGTGTAGACAGTGGTGAAATGTGTGAAAAATATAATTTCTGTTTGAAATGTACCAGAGTATTTTACTTACTGGAAATAGTAAATTTAATCTTTTAGCTTTCAATGAAAGCTTCAAGAAATTTTTTTTCATTTTTAAAAATTAACTTAAACCTTTAGGTATCATGATTTTAGTGGAGGTACCTACCAAAAACTTAAAAACAGTCACTCCAGACTAATGTCCTATCACCCCCAGAATGACAGGACAATGTTAATCTCAGGTTCTGATTGTTAACAATATTCTTTTATTTTCCCTCCTTTTTGTCTTTCCACAATCTCACCAATTACCTGCATCAAATATTGTCAGGGATGCTGCTGTTCTTTAAGTAAATCCAAGAAGACAGTTCAAAACATTCCTTAATGGCAACAAGATTGTATTAAATTCCTGCTCACTCCCTAAGCAAATCCATATTTAAAAAAAAAATACTATGTACATGATTGTTAATAGTGTTAGGTTTCATCAAGAATTGCATGCAGGGTCCTTTCAGAGCAAAACATTAGTTTCATTAAAAGGCAAACATTATTACTAATAAAAGTTCAGTTCATTTTAGTTCTATTTAGAAATATAGCAGAAAGTTTGATTCTCTAAATTTACTAAGAAGTTTTTAGAATCATATTATTGATATAAAAGTTTACTTCATTTCATCTGTTTATAAGCCTTTTTTTTTCCAGGCATACTGATTGTTTATCCGTGACCTGTAACAATAACTTTTGGTAACTCCTCGTGTAATATGATTATCAATAAAAGAGATTTTGAATTAAATCAATATTTATCATGAGACATCAGACGTGACATACATTTTGAAACTGGCTTGCTTTACTAAAGCATTATATCGATTACACAAGTCATGAATATAATTTCTGGTGACAAGTGCAGGAAGTCTTGGTGACACAGACAGAACTTAATTGAACAAAGTCAATTCTGTATGTTTCACTTCCTCTGAGGTATTCTATGAAAACTTATAATACTGCTAAAAAGCAAAATTCAGATGAAATAATGATTCTCTCCTAACAAAGTGAATGTAACCTATTTATTTTTATCAAAATTGCCTAGGTTTCTTTAAAAGTAAATAACAAAGATTAACATTCATAAAACAAATGCTCTTGTATTTGACATTATTATTGGGCTACTGTCCTTTTTTTGGTTGTTACAGTTCAAGTGCTTTGGTCATTGTGTGGGTGGTGTAATGGATAGTGGCTCAGAATGTGAAATCAGAGAGCCAAGTCCAAATTCCAGTCAAGTTTATTACAATCATTTACCTAGAGAAATGTATGAATCCATCTTCTATGAGTTAAAAAGTAAGACTTGTACTGGAGACAATTCATTATTATTCTCAAAAAGCTCTTAATACAATATTCACATTCACTCAAAAAAAAAAAAAAATTTTTTTGGCTTTAAATAGCCAACAAAGGGTTGATTGTCATGGATGTACAGGTGGTGCAATAGTGGCTTGAAATGAGAACTTGGAAGACAGAGTTTGAATCCCAATTATCTTCATTACATTCACTTACATGTAAATACACTCAAGAAAGGTATGAATTCATCTCCCCCCAGCTACTGGTTAAAAAGTAGAACTTGTATTGAGGGAAAATAATTGTTATTCTCAAAAAATTATTAAAGCAATATTCACTTGTAAAAAAAATAAAAAAATAATTATTGACAATCCTAAATATGTTTTGGCTTTAAATAACCTATAACAGGGTTGATAAGTGTTAAAAAATGAAATCAATCAAACAATTGGCCATTGTCTCTTTTATCCTTCATAAAGGAGTTTTCAGGTTTGATAATCTGAGAATTCAATACTGAAACATTTATTCAGTATCCACATCTTGACTGTAATAGTCCCAACGTTTTGGCCATTGTATCTTTAAACCTTTATCAGTCATTTCTGATTGATATAATATCCAATATAGAACTTCAAAAATGGTTTTTATAAACAAAGAATATAAATATTATTATAAGGAGGAGAAGTCTATTGCTTGTTTACTTGTTTAGGATTGGGTTTCCAGTTCCTTCTAAATTCTGCTTGAACTCAATACTTCTAACATCTCTGACTAAACTCTGAAATTTTTATTATTTATTTTCCACAAGAGGAGTAAATAGGTTCACCTATCATCTGATTCATGCTCCTCCCCAGTTTTTTGAACAGGAGTAGAAGCTTATCCTGTGTTTTCTTGTTTAGGATTGGTTTTTCAGTTCCTTCTAAATTCTACTTCAACTCTATACTTCTAAGGCCTCCACCTAAACTCTGAAATTTATGCTATTATTGAATTTCCAGTTACCTCTAAAGTTATTTTTCTTCTCTTTCAGTTTTAGTAGACCCTTATGTCTTAGTGGCATTGTTACCTTGCTTGGAATGAATTGATTAAAAAGAAAAAAAAACTAACATAAAACAAAATTGTTTGAATATTAATTCATATTCTAGAAAGAAATTTTTAAAATTAGAAAAGATATCTAAATTTAAAGTTAAAACTTGAACTGAAATCTTATTAATTTAAAACTGTTTCCTTTATTTCCTAAAAATGGACATTTTCAATAAATATCTGAATTTATAAAAAGGCAGTTACTATTTTGGACTGAACAAGAAATAAAAGTTTCTAATAATAATATAAAGACAAATGAGCATCTATTTTAAATATTCTAAAAATGTCAAAGCACTTCTTACTCGTGGAACTCTCTTCTAGCTTCTTGCTTACTAGTCAACTTTAGTATTCAAAAATGTAAATATAACATCAATTTTTATTTTTTTTTTTATTTTTCATTTCACCCCAAGCAAGGCAGGAATGTCACTAGTGTGCAAAGGGTTGCAGGGAGTGAAAAAGAATGAGATGACTGAGAATAGGGAGGATTGAGGAAAGAACAAAAAATGAACAGGATTCAAGAAAACAGAAGATGGCGATTGATGTTGCATTTAAATGTTTGAAGATTGTAGTTATCAGGTAAGCAAGTAAACAGATGGGAATTTTCACAAGTGGGAAGTGCAAGAAAAGAAACTGTCGAAGTAGCAGTTGCATTTAGCTATTTCAACAGTAAGAGTGTAAGACTTTGATGCCAATCTAGTATTGCACCTAAATTCATGCATTGGGAACATCAGGTAAAAAGCTTGTCAGAGCAATTGCCATGAAAATATTTGTGGAAAAGACAGAGGGAAGCCATGTCATGTCGGTGAGAAAGTGACTGAAGTCAAGATGCTTGGTCAAGATCAATTATATTACAGATCCTTCTTTGGATTTTATCAAGAACCTTGAGATGAACAGCAGGAGTACCAGACCAGATATTGCAGCATTATTCAATGCATGGGTGAATAGTAGATTTGTAAATGTGCAAGATGGATTCAGACAAGAAAAATTTTCTGGTATGACACAGTGACCCAACTTTCCTTGCAGTGGATGCAACTATTGATCTGATGTAATTGCCCCATATCAGGTCAGTGGAAAATGTGAGGCAAAGAAAGTGCAGTTTGTTGCTCTCCTGGAGTCTAGCATCAGCTATGCTGATGATAGGCAGAAAAGGTTCTCTCTAGTGGTTAATTGAAAGCAGTTTAGTTTTTGAGGTGTTAAAATTTACAAGCCATTTCTTACCTCAATTAACCACTGATTGGAGATCCTTTTCAAGAGCAGCAGTCAGGTTTACTTTGTCAGCTCTGACAGATTTGCTATTTAGACAGGAGTAAATGGTAGTGTCATCTGCATAAATACCTAGTAGCGAACTGATGACATTGGGGAGATCATTGATGAAATAGCATACAACCCAGGATAGAGCCTTGGGGGAAACCTGCAGTGTGAGAAAGTATCTGAAAGCAAGCCTGTTCAAAACAACCTTCATTTCACAATTTGATAGGAATGATTGGATTAAATCAAACATTTGTCCTGTGACACCATAGCCATGGAGCTTGCATAGTAATGCAGCATGCCTTTGAGATATCTAGAGTCACAGCTCAAGCTTCACTGTTCTTATCCAGAGCTTGATATAGAAATTCCATATGGCCATTAACACATCAGCAGTAGACCTGGCAAAACAGAAGCCATATTGTTTGTCTGAGAAGAGGTTGTGAGAAGTAAGATGCTTAACCAATTCAGCATTGATTAGAGCCCCAATACTTTGCCAAAAAGTAGTAAGAGACTAATAGGGTGATAAGTTGAGGGGTCAGAGGGTTCTCCAGAATTCTTAAGAACAGGAACTATAGAGGAGGACTTCAATAAGCTGTGAGGAGAAGATTTGGATTTACAGCATTCCCAAGGATATTTTCATGTAAGTGAATATAAACAAACCCAATGGAATTGGAATTTGTCTCTCTGATTTCCAATTCCTAGCCATTATCCATTTCACCAGACTCACACCCAAGCTTATGGCAAGTGTTATTTTCAAATGGTCACCCATCTAGGTGCTGACCAAGTTTAACATTGCTTAACTGAGGTTTTCAATGTGATATGGTCATAAACTGAGCACAACTAGAAGATAACAGAAGTTATTATAAGCAGCAGCACTTTAGTGCTTCAAAAACATTATAAATAAAATTTTGTTTTATTGGTAAGAAATTTGTGTACAGAAATCAATGAGTTCTTTAAATTGCAGTCTCTGAAGATCTAACTTTGTAGTTAATGCACTGGACAGATGTAAACAACAGGAGCATCTTAGTGCTTACTTCTATCATTGAGGGCAAAGAAAATGACAGAAAATGACAATGTCTGCACTGTGTTGTCTTGACAAATTAGAAAGAGAGAAAATAAAATGACAAAATAAAAAAAATACTAGTTTGCAGAAAGTATTTTTTTTATTCATGTGCTAAATAACTGTAAAATCAGAATAATGAATTTAATACACTGATCATATTTATACATCTGCAAGGTGCAACGACAGAGTTTTGGGAATTTTCATAGATTGTTCAATCTGTCCATCTAATACCCAAAAGTTTCCATATCTTACCAGATATTTCCGTTTTTTTTTTTTAATCATTTCACCCCAAGCAAAGCAATAAAGTCACTAAGAGGCAAGGGTTTATGAAGTGTTATGGAATATGAGACAAAGAAAACACTATTAAGGATAGAGAACAACAAAAGAAGAGGAATTAAGAAGAGAGATAATGACTGAAATTGCATTTAAATTTATGAAGATCAAAGCAAGAAGACAGAAGAGTGTTCCACAAGTGAGAAATGTGATAGAATAAACTATTATCATAGAACTTATAGTTACAACTATCCATTTCAACTTTAAAATGATGAAACCTTGCCACCAATCTAGTACTATGCTTAAATTCGTAAAGTCTAGGTATCACAGAGGAATGTTCATCATAACAATTAGCATGAAAGTATTTATAGAAAAGGCACAGGGAGGCTACATTACAGTGGTGGGAATGTGACTGAAGTCGAGATGCCAGGTCAGGACCAATATCATTGCAGATTTTTCTTTGGATTTTATCAAGAATCTCTAAATATATAGCAAGAGCACCAGACCATATGTAGCAGCAATATTCAAAGCATGGATGGATGGTAGACTTATACATATGTAAGATAGATTCTAGTGAGAAGAATTGTCTAGCACAACACAGTAAACCAACTTTTCTAGCATCAGACTTAGCAATTGATTCAATATAATCTTTCCATTCATGTCAGCAGAAAACATTAGCCTGAGAAGACAAAATGAATCACTCTCCTGGAGATTAGCATCAGCCATGCTGATGGAAGGCAGAAAGGGTTCTCTCAGACTATTAAAAGAGAACAGTTTCATTTTGGAGGTGTTAAAATTAACAAGGTATTCCTTGCCCTAGTTAACAACAGAAAATAAGTCATTTTTTAGATCAGCTGCCAATTTGATCTTATAAGACTTACAATTAAGACAGGAGTAAATAGTTGTACTATCAGCATAGGTACTGAATTTAGAATGGATGACATCAGGAAGAAAAATTAGGAACAACGTAGGTCTGAGGATAGAGCCCTGGGGGATACCTCTATTAATGCAAAAAGATCTAGAAGAGAGGCCATTCAAGACAATTTTCATTTTGCAATTTAATAAGAAAGACTGAATCAGTTCAAAAATTCATCCAGAAATATCAAACTTTCAACTTGTAAAGAAGGCCATTATGCTAAACCCTGTCAAATACCTTTGAGATATCCAAAGCAACAGCCAGAGCTTCATTTTTATCTAAACCTTGATAGACTCTTTCCACAATGATCATCAATACCTAGAGAAGCTTATCTGAAAGAAGACCCCACAATGAGATGTTTAACCAATTCAGAGTTAATTAGAGCCTGTAATGATTTACCAAAAAGAGGCAGAAATCTAATAGGCTGATAAAAGGATCAGATGGTTCAACTGAGTTCTTAAAGACTGGAACCGTAGAAGAGGATTTCCAACAAACAGGGAAGGAAGAAGCAGCAAGGCATTTATTGTAGAGTTTAGAGAGAAGAGGAACCAGTTCAGGATCACATAAGGACTATTTCGCACATCTCTTTGGAATACACCTCTGTATAATGAACCATAATTATGAAATTAATGGAAATTAATATAGAATGAAATTAATTTTAAATTGTGTTTTATTTTGTCTTTTTTAATTGAAATAGTCATTTCCTATTGATATCCTTCCACTGATGATGTAAATAAAACATTGAATGTGAACTCACTCATCCCCCACTTTTGTCTGGTGGTTATATTATAATTATGTACAGATCATTCAAAATTATCTCCTCCTTACGTGTATTTTTTTCTATAAAATTCATAGGGTTGTTTCAGGAAAGTATTTTTTTTTATTTTTCATTTTCTTACAAATTTCACTGCCAAATTTTTGTGAACAAAAAGCATAGTGGGGTGAATTTTCACTTGTAGAAGAAAAATGTGGGATAAAAATCAACACAAATCTATTCTTGGATAAACAAGATATAATCAATAAAATATACCCAAACCTCCAATCATGCTTGTCAGACAGCATAGATTTGAGCACCAATTTGAATTTCTGTGTGTGTGTGTGTGTGTATATATATATATATATGGGCCAAGTTATTGTGGCCAAGGTCTTGAGCATGCTGGCCTTGTTCAAATTGTTGGTCACGCTAGATAACATGTGCTTTCCCAGAAATTGTAACAAAGGTCTGCTCAGCATAGTTGCAGTATAAGCCACAAGTAGGCTCTGTGACTGTTGAGCAAACACAAATGTTCCTGAGCGAGCGTCTACAATAGGGATTGGTTAGCCACCCTAGTAGACGGGTATCCTCGAATACGAGTGGCCAGCTATTATATTATTATATAAATATATGTGTCTGTGTGTGGACATAAAAATTGATACAGCATTTTGACTATTAGTTTCATATCTCAATGCTGCCTCTAGATTAAGTGCTATTTGGTCTAAAGATTGAACTGAAGTGTGAAACTGACAGTCATCATGTAGTGTTGATTCATATGTCCATACTATCTATATCTATAAATCTATCTCTGATATTGATTAGTGATGGTACATTTTAAATCATGCATAATACAAATCAATAACACCTATCAAAATATGTAAAATTATTAGAATTTAATCTATTTCAAGGCTAGAGGAATTTTTGCCAAGAAAGGACTAGAACAACAATAGTCAAAAGATTAATAAAGATGCAAATGACTTATCTTGTGACTGACTTCAAAAGTTACATAGACACATCACTTGTCACAGATAAATCATTTGAACTTTCATTAAATTATTGATTATATATGTGCCAGGTTATCCCATAAATAATGTTCAAAATTTCATGTTAGATTGAATGATATTTTCATTTTTGTAAAATTCACACACAATACCAATACATACTATCAGGTCAACCCATAATCAATGTCTGAAATCTGAAAGCAATAGAATTATATTTCTACTTTTCCAAAATACCTAAATGATACCAAAACATACTAATGTGTGTGTTTTATAGCTTTAAAATGACTAAGTTGTTACTTTAGTTACTAACTTGACTCTCCTAATGATAGACATATTTACCGAGCATAT
Organism: Acanthosepion pharaonis; assembly: GCA_903632075.3. Lineage (NCBI taxonomy): Eukaryota > Metazoa > Mollusca > Cephalopoda > Sepiida > Sepiidae > Acanthosepion > Acanthosepion pharaonis. Next base: position 348,803 of record CAHIKZ030000562.1, read on the forward strand.
AAGTCTTGTAATGCTCTATCAGTTTAGAAATGGCAACAATATTGCAGAAGAATCCTGAAGTAACCAGGGTGTTTAAAGAGAATTATTATTTAAGTAAATGAAATTGCAAAAGATGATTTAAAATTTTTAGCAACTATGACATTAGGTGTAGATTTTCACCAGGTTGCCTTGCTGAATTTGATAATGGCCTGCTTTTGCTTGAATTCAATACATTGTGCTTTTAAAGTTGAATTAGCTAAAGAGCAGAATCAAAACTATTCAATGGTTTACCATCATCTGCAACAATTTGACAGAAACCAACTATGAAGTAAGGATGTGCATTTGCATCTGAAAAGATGCTCCTTATTCACCAGATCATATTCCATTTGATCACCACCTATATCAGAATTGACAGAGCCATTTTCATAGACTAGTTCTTAAAATACCTCAAGGGACAGAAATGATTTCAACATTCTTTTCCTATATTCATCCATGCTTAGAATATTGCTACCACATATGGTCCTGTGCTATTGCTATTTACCTTCAGTTCCTTCATAAAATCCAAAGAAGAATCAGCAATATTATTGATTTTGATCTGGTGGCTCAGCTTCAATCACTTTCCTACCACCATAAGGTTGCCTCTCTGAGCCTTTTCTATAAATACTTTCATGGTAATTGTTCTGATGAGTTCTTCACTATGGTACCTAGACTTTTTGAATTCAAGTGCAGTACTAGACTGGCATCAAAATCTCATCAATATATAATTGAGATAGCTAGATGTAACCGTAAATTCTATGCTAACAGTTTCTTTTCTCGCATTTCTCACTTGTGGAACTCCCTTCCAGCTCTAAGCTTTCTACCCAAATTTAATCTGCAAAAATTTAAATGCAATGTCAATCACTATCTACTGTCCTCCTGATTACTCTTTCTACTCATTAATGTTTTTGTCCTTAATTTTTACACACTCTGTAACCCCTTGTGTCTTAGTAGCTTTACTGCTTTGCATGGGTTGATACCGATTAAAAAATACAAACAACAAAAAAGTTTTCTAAAATTGCTATGAAATTGGAAAGAGAATACTAATAATGATGTTAGTGAATAAATTCTAATCAAACAATATATCTTACTGACCCTACATTCAAACATTAATTATAAAATGACCTGATATATACACATGATTAATATATAACTTGTCTATTTCAGTTTCTCGCTGGTTCTTGTTAAACTATAATTTTTGAAAGTGGAAATTTCACTGAAATATGTTGGAAAATTTAAAAATTTTAATCTGAAATTAAAAAAAATATAAAATTTAAGTAGATTGCTCAAAATATATGGAAAAAAAAAGGTATTAGTTTAACTCATATCCCCTAGGTTTAAACTGACACCTTTGTTTTTTCTAACTATAATTTTGGAAAATAATAGATTTCACTATAATACATTGGATAATTTTCAAGTTTTCATGTGAAATAAAAAGAAAATGCAAACCCTAAAGAAAAATGGTCATTCTATATAGAAAAAAACTTGTTGATTTATCCCATATCCTCCTGGTATCAGTTTATACCAACATTTCCTTTTTTACACATGTCGATACTATAATTTGGGAAAGTGAAAATTTCACTGAAATATGTTGGAAAATTTCCAATTGAAGATACTGAAATCAAACAAGTGCAGAAATATCTCAGATATGTTTTAACAGGGGATGTAAAGTGTGACACTGAAATCCAATGGTGTATTAGGATAGCCAAAGATGCATTCCAAAAGCTAAGCATTGTACTAAGAAATAGAAAAATTTCACTATAAACAAGGAAGCAAGTACTAAACTGTTACGTGATGTCTCTCCTGTATAGCAGTAAGTGCTGGGCAATCTCCTTGAAGAAGAGACTTGAACCAACAGAAATGTGGTTCTATAGAAGGATGCTGAGGATATCATGGGCAGAACCTGTGAGCAACAATGAAGTTGTAGAAAAAAAATGTAAACAGAAAGGAAATTTATACTTAACATCAGAAAGAGATAGTTGAGGTTTCTAGGGTGCATAATGAGGAAAGAGGGCTAGGAAAATCTGATACTCACAGAACAGATTGAAGGCAAGAGAGACAGAGGAAGATAGCATAACATACTTAGTGAGCTTGAGTAAATGGATGGCAGGGCAGGGTTTAGGAGAAATAATAGAAAGACAAAATTTATTAAGAGCTGCAAGGAAGAGAAAGTTCTGGAGAGCCATGATCACCTACATCCTGAGGGAATCTGTCACATAAAAAAAAAAGAATATGGAAAAAAAGAATGTGTTGATTTACTCCATATCTTTCTGGCATCAGTTTAAACTGACACTTTCTTTTTCCCAAATGTCTAAACTATAATCTTGGCAAGTGAAAATTTAATTGAAATATGTTGGAAAATTTCCAAGTTTTCATCTTGAATCAAGAAAACACAAACTTTAAAACACAAAATGGTTGAAGGCACGAGTTTAAACTGTTATAAAGAGGATATAGTTAAGCTAAGTCTCTGAATCAATTTGAACTTTGACCTTTCTTGTTAAAAGTGACATTTGTGTACTCTTATTTGTTGATTCTAAGTCTTTGTATATAATCAATGGCTCAAGATTACAAAAATGGCTATGCAGTTCTTGAACTCAGGTTTGTTTATTTTCATGGCAACTCTTCAATTTTTGATGATAGTTTGCTATTAATTATTTAATGAACTTAGCTTTCTTAATATAGTAATGATTACATATTCAGAGATAAAAGATTTTAATAAATTTTAATCATTTAATGAACAATGCTCTCTTTTTTAATAAATATCCATCCAATAAAAAGCCCAAGAGCCACCAAAGGTAGAGGGTTACTAAATGAGGTTCTCTAGATGCAAGAGGAGCAAGTGTAGATTATGAGGATATGTAGGATAGATAATGGCTGACCTGGAACTTGAAGAGGTTAAGATTGTAGTGATCATGGAAGCATCTAATCAAGAGTTTGTTCCTGAGAAGACATAGGCCTTGGTCTCTAGGGACAGCATGCCTTAAATGGTATGTCTCATCCACTTCTGCCAGCTTCTCAAAATATATTATTGCATTATACCAAAGGCCAGGGCCAGAATGGTCAGTGATTGGCCAGAGCGGGTGTGGTATTCTGACAGTGAAGGATTTCCTTTGTCTGTATGTCCAAAATGGCGCAAATTCAGTTGAGGGATGCAAGAATTTTGAACTGTCGATATGCCTCCCACACCTAGGTCAGAGACTGGCTAAAACCACCCACTGATGGATGCCGAGTCAACGTGTGATATGTGTTCCTGTGACGTCATCTCTCAAGCTACCTCTTAGAATCCAAGCTGCCACCACTCCCTTCTAATAAAACAAATAGAAAAAAAGAAATGGTCCTTTTTTCCTTGATACCATTTTATGTAGTAGCATGAGGACCCAAAGACAGCACAGAACATAATAGTGAGAAATACAGTAATTTCTAGAATACTGACACATAAGCCACCAAACAAATTTTTCCTTTTTCATTAACTAACATATAGAAAACAAAGGGGCACCTCGAGGTGGCATAATAGTTAGCAACCTTGTCTCACTAGAACAATTACGACTGAGTAGTGAGTTCAATCGCTGGGTGTCCCCTACTTTCAGCCTTGTTCCACATCTAAGCTATGCTTGGAAAATCCTTATAGCAAACAAAATATTTCTGTTTTCTAGAATTACTCTTTGGTACCAATAAGTGCAATCTGAAATCATCATGCAATTGGTAATTTCTAACAGTGTTGATTAAAATTAATGTGGGTACATGTTTTCTTATATGACATGATTCCTGGAATAAAATAAGCATGCTGCAGAGAAAAATTGTTTGGAAAATAATAAGCATACCATACTAATAAGCACCTTTCCAAGAGCAGGAGAATCGAAGGAAATAATTTAATTGTACCTGACTTTGTATTTGGCACACAAGAATTACTAAACTTTGCTTTGTCTAGCAAAAGACTATAAGTTATTTACAGTACTTAGTGTTCCTATGTGGTCACCCATCAACATTCTCTCCATGTTAAATACAGCTTAACTTCAATGATTCATTTCTGCCTGATTTTGGGGATGAGTTAATGAAAATATTATAAGGAAACATTTGGTATTTATTGACCAAGCAGCCAGTACCACTTTCAGTTAAAATTTATAAAATCTTTCTCTTAAAACTATTTTTCAGCAAAATTGGTTTCTCAAGTCCAGTAGCTGTTAGCACTCTTTCAAGTACTGATGGAGTTTTACTTCCTAACCTTTTATTTGAAGTAGTGCGGAGTGTCAACATCTTGTTTATATCATTATTTTCTCTTTGAGTTACACATGATATCCATTTTAGCTGTTGCTGTTTTTGAAAGCAATCAAGTGATGAGATTTTTATTATTTGATATAGTTCTTTGTGATTCTGTAGTACCAGTCAATAATGTTCGAAGAAGGATGGTCTTTGTCACTTGATCAAAGCCATTTTTAACCATTGATCTTAGAAAGTGGTTGTATACAGCTGACAGTTTAGATATTTCTGAACAGGTTTGGTGACATGTATGACATCCATATGAAAGTCTCAAACTGACAAGGCTATTTAAGAACATGACTCAAGTTTTCAGATTAATGTTTTGATTTTGCAACAATTTGCATTGAGCAAAACAACCTATTCAATGCAGCCTATTCTATGTTCAATTTACTTATCTCCTATACTAAATTTGTTATTACTGATCCATATGCCAAGGTATTTGAAGTGTCTAGTTATTACTAAGGTTTATTTTGAATCCTATTTCTTCGTAGGTGCTGTTGATTTTCTGTTCAAAAATCAGTCTTATGAGGATTTATCATTATTTACATCATTTTCACTCAGACTATTTTCCTCATCTTTGTTGTTGTTATCAAAACAATTCAGCTGGTGCTTGTTGGTCTGGGTAACCTTAAGGAAATTTTGAATTGAACCCTTTATTTAATCAACAAGGGTAGATTGTTCTCATTCCACTGACCATATCTAGCAATATTTCATCTAATCATCTGAGAGACCCTTTTCTTTCTTCCATCAGCATGGCTAATGCTAACCTCCAGGAGAGTGACATGTTGAACCTTCTCAAGATAACATTCTCGGCTGACATGAAGTGGAAAGACTACATTATATCCACTGGTAGGTTAGTTGCTAAGAAAGTTGGTTCACTGTCATACTAGACAATTTTTTTTCTTCAGAATCTATTTTACATATCTAAAAGTCTACCATTCACTAATGTTTAGAATATTGCTGCCACATATGGTCTGGTGATCTTGCTATTTAGTTAGAGATTCTTGATAAAATCCAAAGGATAATCAGCAATATTAATGGTCCTGATTTCCCACCACTGTAAAATTGTTTTCCTGTGACTTTTCTATAAATACTTTCATGATAATTATTTGGATGAGCTCTTCGCTAAATACTCATTGGGGCTAGTTTTTAAATTGCTTTATTCCCCTCCCCACACAGACAATGAATTGTACATAAGAGGACTAGATAGGATTTTCATAGAGACAATGAGGTATTATGGTGGTTGTAGTAAGAAAGGTAAGTAAGAATGTGTTGTTTTGGTGTTAGGAATATTGTGGTATGTCTGGGTCAGTGTTTGTGGTTAGCTAAGTTTAAAGTTAAGACAGATGATGACCATCATTTACCTCATTCCCCATTTTGGCTGTGTACCACATTTTGTAAACATTTACAAATAAATATCGCTCTTCATTATGGTACCTAGACTTTATGAATTTAAGTGCAGTAGTAGATTAGCAACAAGTTCTCATCAATTTATATTTGAATTGGCTAGATGTAACTGTAAGTTCTATGCTAACAGTTTCTTTTCTCGCACTTCTCATTTGTGGAACTCTTCTGGTTCCATGCTTTCCAGCCACTTTGATTTTCAAAAATTTAAATGCAATGTCAATAATTATCTACTGTCTTTCTGATTCTCCTCTATTGTTCTGACACCTTCATAATATTTTCTGTTTTCTAATCCTTTTACACCCAGTAAACCCTTGTGACTTAGTGGCTTTACTGCCTTGCTCGGGGTAAAAAAAGTTCTTATTTAGTACTGCTTAGTTCTTGTTTACTCTACTTCTACTAAGTTTGTACTAAATGGTCCAGGGATTGAACTCACTATATCACCAAATTCATGAAGCAAAACTTTAATCCACTAGGATGTTGTCCTCTTGTGATCAAATAAGATCTAGTAGTTTTAACATGATTTAGCCATAAGTCTGCTTGATTTATTATGTATAGCTTAATCTGACACAAGGCCACCAGAGTGTAGCAATGAATGAAAAAAGAATTACATTTAGTTATAATGGTCTGTGAAACTGACTGGATATTTTTGACTGCACTGTGAAAAAAAAAATATAAAGAGAAATGTGACTGGAAAGAAAAGTAAAACAAAAGAGATTAAAGTGTTGGTCTATGAATTTGGTCACATAGTACTTGTGAGGTCAATCCCTGAGCCAGGCAGTGTATACTTTATCTCAGTGGAAATAGGGCAAGCAATAACTGAGCAGTATTAAATAAGAACTAGATGATATATCCCGGGGAATGTGTAGGTTCAGTTCTAAATATCCTGAATGTTACCCAGATTGATATACACCTGATGAAGGCCAGAGGGCACAAGGCCAACATGCTGTGATAACAATAACAAAGATAGGGACAATAGTTCACATGTAAATAATAACTCCTGATTCCAGAAGTTCAAGCAGAAAAAGAAGAGAGCAAAACAGAGAGAGAGAGAGAGAGAGAGTAACATACAAACATTTAAGGATAAAAGACATGCAAAAGTATTGGTGGGGGGAAGAAATGTACGATTGAGCAGAAAGGTAAGTATTAGTCTCACACACATGAAATTTATTTATTTATTTGTCTATCTGCTGCACCTATAAAATAATGTGCCTTCAGTTTTAAATGTTTGTAGGTCATAAAATCCTTGGAATTTTAACTTGAACTGATGGAAGTTGAACCTTTATCTCTCTCTCTCTCTCTGCAATGGCTGAGTAAAAGGCAAGAGGGATTGGAGAGAAAAAGAAATACTTCATCAGCTGGGTCTGACACAAGGCCACAAATGTAGAGCATATAGTGAAAATCAAATTCATGGAAATAGTCAAAGTCTAAAGGACTAACTTGCCCATGAGGTTGTTAACCATGGTATATACAAAGCTGAGCTAGTACAGCACAAGGCTTGGTGAGAATGGACTCACTAAATTATGAATGTTTTGTTAAGCTAAAAAGTATACAACTATGTCATTGCCAAGAGCTCTAAATACAAAGCCTGGTTGAGTCTGGTACAAGGCCCTGAGAAAAGACTACTTAATGAGAATGGATTCAATAAAGTAACAATAGTTTGTGAAACTAGCTCAATAACCATAGCCAAGAGTTCGAAATATAAAAACCTAGCTGAGTTTGGTAAAAGGTCATGAAAATGAGGATACTCATGATGCTTGAATCCATTCATGTAATAATGGTGTAAAAGAATAAAATATTAACACTTACTCCATGGTGGGGTGTCTAATTTCTGATACATACACACCTTAGCTTAGTGCAGTACAAGGCACCTAGTGAGGATCAAATCCTTGCAGTAAAATGGTTGGTGCAATGAAATTACACACTGTTGTGCCATGGTGTGGTGACTAAGAGGTAATTTGAAATTAAAAGCTGTAATATGGATTTTAAAAATAAAGAAGTAATAAAAATGACAGAGGGATAAAAAAATAAAAGTATAAATATGGTATTGAAAGAAAAACAGCATCTTGTAAAAAGCAAAATGTAGGAAGAATAATAAATTAGAGGTTGGATAAAAATAAAGGATCATGGGAAATTGAAAATAAGATGGACACAAAATAAAATATGAAGTTGGCAAATGGATAGAAAAAGTATGCTTGGCAAATAAGGTAAAGAAAGAATTAAATAAAAGGGAGAAAGATGATGTATTTTACAAAAAAAAAAAAGTACAAACTTGTGATGAAAGCATGAAACACAAGGAAATTGTGCTGAAAGAATCAATGCATACATGCAAATAACATTGCCTTGCATCAGAAATTCAAATAAAAATTAAGAGAATGAAGCATCATTTAATATTATCAAAATAGAGGACGATAAAGAATACGAGTATATAGTAGAGATTTACTAGGGAGCAATGGTTAATCAGCAAATAATCAAAATGTATTAACAACACAAAAAAAGAGTTTTACAGTTCAAATTACTCTTGGAGTGCTAATGACTTTTCTCAAAATTATAAAAGGTTTCTAGTTTGGTTTGTTTTAAAGCATATCAATCTTTTCCATATTATTTCATGTCAAATTCTAATGTATAATAGATAGATATAGGTTTAATTTGTATAAGTCAAAAAGGCAGACATATATTTGGTTTGTATGACAGTCAAAAAGAAGGACATATGTTTGGATTATGGTAGACATAAGTACAATACACAGATGGCCCCTTGATTTTTTGAGTGGTTTACACCTCTACTCAGGGACAGACCCTAACTAACAGGGCTATAAAAGGTGTACTTTTATACCAGAAAAAGGCTGCGTGATGGATCAAATAAAATGCTATTTAGATTAGTTCATTTAATGACATCTTAAAATTTCTGACATAATGTGACAACAACAAATAAAACAATGAGTTTTAATAGTCTAAATAAATTTTGGAACAACAATCTAGCCACTTGCATTCATTCTGTATTTAGCCTTGTGCCATACTAACTGAAGCTGAGCAAAAATAAGTAAAGGGGAAGTAGATTTAATGGAAAGAACAAGTAATGGACGATGATTATTTAAAAAAAAAAAAACAAGATTGCTGAAAAGTGACCTGATTAGAAGAGTCAATATATATATATATATATATATATATATATATATATATATATTGGAAAGCAGAAAAATAGGAGGGAAAAAAAGCAAATTGGAAAGGGAGAAAAGGTAAAATATGAAATTTTTCATTTGAATGCTTGCATGCATTATTTGCCATTATCTCTTTTTTGTTTCAGGTTTGGATATTCTGATTCTGGAAAAAAAAAACTTTGCAAGAAGCAAAATATTGTTTTCTATTGATCAAGGTGAAAAGACATTGTGATTAGTAGGCTAGATGCTCCTCCTGTAGCTTAAATGAACACTTTGCACTTATAGACAAGAGAAACAACTATCATCTGTATATGTGTAAGAAGTAAAATTGTTATCATAAGCAGTTACCTCCCCCGGCAACCCTACCTCTCATTCTCATATATATATGTACGTGTGTGTGTGTGGATATTACTTGAAGTAATAATTATGTACATACAAAGAGGCGATAATAAAATAAAAAATGTTAAATGTGTATGATATTAGAAAAAAAATCTCTCTCTGCATTCTACATACGCTATTGATAAATAGACATGAAGCAGTCATCTTTGTGCATATTTATATATTTACACACTCAGACACAAATATCAGTTCATAAAACAGCAGTAGGTCCTCCAATCTAATGACACACACATATGCACACACATTTCATTGACTATAAATTTTAAGAGTACATCGCTTCACACTATGTGCGCACACACATTTCCTTGACTGGGAAATGTTAAAAAAGATGTGTACAAGATGGTGTTGAAAAGTTTTCAGCTCAACTCACTTCCCAAAATATGATCAAATGTTCAAACATAAAAAATTTTTTTAAGAGCTTTTTGATTGGCTCCAGTACATTTTAGCATCCCCATGCCTATATATAAGGAAAGTGAACACAGAAGAGGCTGCCCTAGAGGTGCTTTTGTCCAACACAGCAAGATGTCACAAAACAAAAATATTAACCTAAAAATTTGTTGTGGAGTAAATAAGACACACCTGGTAACATAAATGAATTAGGCAAAATGCCTTAAATAAAGAACTCAACTCTGTTGGAGTTAGTTGAGAAGAATTTCTAATGATGTCACGGTGAGTAGCCTAAGTGAGACATAAATAACTGCTAGAAGTGAGTTATAACAGTGGCGATGAAGGATTGAAACTCATATAGAATAGGAAAAAGTACTTTTTGCTTCAGTGCACATGATAACAGTGACGATGAGTAATTAGAACCATGTTGGTTTCATTTTTTTCTTTGGTGTATTTAAAAAAAAAAAAAATGAGAAAGAGGGAAAAAAAACATTCTTTAAAGATGGAAGAATTATTATCCCAAATGATAAAAATACAGCAGCAACAACAGCAGTTGTTTGAACTCCAGATACAACAACAAAATTTAATTGAAATAATATGAAAGAAAATGGAAAATTTCCCAAGTTCCTTCATTTCTGACATGGTGGCATCACCATAGCTGTATTCACATACAATTCATTTTCTGCTTATTTTAGAAGATAAGAGCAAATTTTCAGAGAAGAATGCAGTGACTGGGAAGACAAGAAATAAACAAAACTTCTGTTGATAAAATTAGCACTGTAATTTTGTACTACTGAAAAAAACACAAAAAAAAAAACAGGAGAAATTTTCTTTGAAGAAACAGTAAATATTCTGACTAAAAATTTTTGTGAGAAAAGTTTGTTATTCAATACTCATTGGAAATGTATGAATCTGATGAAAAAAGATGAAGATTTTGTCACATGTGCTGGAATCATTAGCAAGAAGTGTGAAAGATTCAAATTAATCAAACTGACTCCAGATATGTTTAAAGGCTTAATTTTTGTTCAAGGGTTACTGGTGAAAAAAGATGCAGGAATAGATGCTACAATTCTAATGAAACTTGAACAGAATCAAAATCTAACACAAGAAATAACAGATGAATGTCAGAGAATCCTAAATCTGAGACATGATATGGAAGAAATTGAAGAAAAAGAATGCACATACATACAAGCTAAAGGAGTTTTCATTTACAGACAGACCACCATCCTCTATCAGTAATTTATAGTTTAAAAAAAGGAATTCCTGCACATACAGCAAATAGATTACAATGCTCAGGTACCATGTTCTTAAATTATGATTTCAGGATTAGGACATGGTGATGATTTATCAAGATTGATGCAAAAAAAAGTACTGAATCATTTGAGAACACTCTTATTAAAAAGTGAAATAGAAATTAAAAATATATTATGCAATGTCGTACATGAACTACCAATTACCCTGGAAGAAATAAAAGTAAAAGCAGAACAAAACATATTTGTTTCAAAAATAAGAGATGATTAAAAGAAAGTAAGACAATTTTTAGAATGCAATCCAGATTTGAATTCTTATTCGCTGTGACGGAGTACTGATGTTTTCACAAAGATTAGTAGTACCTATCATATTACAAAAGTAGATATTGAATGAATTTTGTAGTGGACATCTGAGAATTTCAAAGATTAAATCTCTTATGAGAAGCTATGCATACTGGACCAAAATAGATCAAGACATTGAAAAATTAGTAAAATCAGTTACCACAAAATTACAAACTTGGTAAAAAACAGATACTCTGTGATCAAGACTGCATATGGATTTCACAGGTCCAATAAATGGATCACATTATCTTGTGGTAGCAGCTAGCTTTACTAAGTGGTCTGAAATTTCTAAATGCAAAAAAACAAATTCCATGATTACAGTGAAATTTTTACTCAAACTGTTTGCAAGATATGGCATTCCAGATGCCATAGTCTCAGATAATGGTACACAATTCACTGGTTACGAATTTCAAGAATTTTGTAAAATGTTCTTGATTGAACAAATTACTACCCCACCATATTCCCCCAAGGTCAAGTGGACAAGCTGAACCGTTTGTGGGTACTTTTAAGAGAGCTTTTAAAAAAAGCAAGTAATGAAAAAGTGAGCAAAGCAGTACTACAAAAATTCTTGAGAGTATACTGGATAACACTGAATCCCAATACACCAGAAGGCATGTCACCAGCAGAATTGATGTTCACAAGAAATCGGTGTTCGACAAGCTGTTGCCAGGTCAAAAAAGAATAAAAACGAAATGGAAAAAGAAATGTGGGAAGACAACGTAATAAGGTTATTGAGATGTTGTGAGTTTCCCGCGTGTCGGTGTATGAATCAAGACAAACACAGTTGTAGAGGAAAATACTGGTATATTCATAAAAGCAATTAACAATAGAGTGATTAGTAGAACGAAGGTTGGTTAGTACGAAACAATATCCAAAGTCTATAGTCCAACGGTATGTACCGGGTAAGCTTATCTGGACTGCTCACGCTGACTCTCTCTCTGACGCTCTGTCACTCTCTCTCCAGAGCTGACTTATATAAGAGGGACCAGTCCATTACTAGTTAGAAGGTGGGTGCGCCCCAACAGTTATGAAATGGAATACAAAATGGAATATGGATGATTCATCAGGAAAGTGATCACGGAAAAGGCTGTGGTAGAGGTGCTTTTGTTCAACACAGCAAAATGCCACAAAATAAAAACCTAAGAATTTAACTCATTCTTAAATAGTCTTGTCAGATCTAGATTTTTATATGAATGTCATGTATGGCAACCAATTCATTCATAAATCTCTAAACTATCAGCTGCATAGAGACATTTTCTCAGATCAATGATTAAGAATGGTTTTGCACAAAACCTACACATCTTAAAGAGTGCTAGCCATCATTGGACTTTTTATCTATGGGGCAAAATACTATGATTTGGAAAATAATTCATCACCCACAAGGCTGTGTAGACATTTTTGAACTCTATCAATACAGGCAAGTGAGGACTGGACAGCTCCAACCCAGATATGGCAATAATACTACATTTTTGGACTGATCTAGCTTTTGTATAGAGTGTAGCAGGGGGAGTCAGATACTTACTGGAATGGTACAATGAACCTACCCTTTTAGGGGAGTGCTGAAATGTTTTTGCCCGAATTAAAAAGGAATTTAAGAAAGTGCAATGTTTGGTTATTAGTCAGATTTTTGGAAGTTGGTTAGACTGAGAACTTTTCAGTACCTCTTTATAGATGCACATCTATGTGCATACTACTAATATTTATTGATCAATGAAATTTGTGTGTGTGTATTTAACTTATACAGTCAGATGATCTTTAGAGAACTGGAAGAACTACCAGTATTTATTATTGGTACACATTATCTTAACAATGGATGACAGTGTTGATGGTAGACTCAGAAAGGAAACTAAAAGAACTTAGACATGCTAGTAAAGGAAAGCAAGAAGAAGGGACTAACTATCGACTGTAATCAAATAAAATGAATGGTGCTCAGCAAAAAAGAAAGCCCATGATATGAGCTATGTGCAGGTTGTCTGCAAATAATGACTTTATGACCATGACTGCAAATTGGTATATCTAGCTGTCTGGCCATGATTGCTCCAGTCTGGCAGCATAAGCATTTCTTAGCTTGGTATATGACTATTTCTGTCCCAGCTCTCAGCAGCACTAACATTTCTTTGCACAGCTCAAGGCAGCCATGGTACAACACATTTATAACCAAGTTTGTTTCAGTCTTTGAAATTTTTCTTCAAAACCCCAAAGATGTCTACCAAGAGGAAACTGTTTATGTCTACTACTCAAACTGCGAAGAAGGAAAGTAAGGCAATTGATCTCGACACAAGAAATGATGGTTGATGGTTGATTAAACAGTATGATACAGGAAAAAAAGTGAATGTAATTGCACATGATCTGAAGTTATCACACTCTACTGTGTCAGCAACACAGTAGAGCGTTTCTTAAGAAAAGAAACAAAATAATATGTACAAAGATGATACAAATGGCATCAAACTTAAAGAACCAGAACTTTCACCAATCGTGATGAACAG
>CAHIKZ030000562.1:367500-370000 GCA_903632075.3 Acanthosepion pharaonis
CTTTTGACTATATCAGTCATTATCAAGAACTGTCTGTGTGGTAGACAAGATTTTATTCCTGGTCAAAAGCACCAGAACAAACATGAACTTTGGACTGTTTATACACAAATTTGTCTGAAATGTACCACATTTTAGTCTAGAACTGGAAAAATGCACTAACAAATTCAACAGACAGAGCTTGTTGGCTGAATTTACCAAAACTTGTTTAGATGAGTTCTTACTGCCTGCTTCTCTCTCAAATATATATATATATATATATATATATATATATATGAGATAAAAATATAGTTTTAAGGTATGTTATATTTATGAGTTAAAGTGCTTGATATCTGGGATAGAGCATATGTAAATATGAAAGTGGACATTGAGGTCCAAACCCATTGGTGACAATCTGTTTTATGCTTAAACGCAATCAGGACTTATGATTGTATTTAAGCATGAAGCAGACTGTCGCTGTTGGCCTCAATGTCCATTATATATGAACACCTATCAAAGAATAAGTGTGTATCTATATATGTGCTTATATATATATATATATATATATATATAAAACACATATATGCATACACACCTATACAGTGATAGGTAAATATTTTAAGCAGTCATATAAATGAGTATGTGTGTATGAATGAATACATCAACTGTTTTTTACATCATTATCTTGAAAAAGAGCTTGAGTGATGCTGAACTGATGCAACTTTTGCAATTCTAATATCTGTAATGTCTTAGACTGTATTTAGCAAAAATGAAACTGTGATATTTTTTTTTTTGTCAATTAATTTTGCACATTCAACGGTTATTATGTACATACATTTACACTGAAAGGCATCTGATGTTACTCTTGATAAAATAGATTTTGCCAATCCTCCTAAATGGCAACTTCTTTATGCATAGCACACAAAATAACACCATTATCAGAGTCAGTCTGATACCCACTGTTGAAAATTATTATGCTCTTCGCTTTTTTCGATTAATTCCCACTCTCTTGCACACTGACTGTTCTGAATATAATGGTATATGGGTTAGGTTTAAAAAAAAAAAAAACAAACAGAGGAATTTTTTTTCCTCTGGCTCTGAACAGTAAAATTTCTGTACTTTTGCCAACAAAAGAAATAGGTAAAGCTATTTGAAATCATAAGCAAGAAATTTTAGCAGAAATGAAAATCTTGCACATATTTAGAATTAAAAGCTGAAAAAGCCTTTGGCCTTATGTTCATTTTTCTTTCCAATGTATTGTATGTAAAAGTTTCTAGAATTTTCTAAATATTAAAACAAAAAGTTTTCATCTGTCTGTTCAAGCTCTAGTTTTTGTTAAAGTTGTCTTTAGCAACATTTACACATGCCTAATAATTAATAATCAAGGCTTTATAACACTGCATTCATTTTTTGTTCTCTTCATCTTTAAAAAAAAACAAGTAATATATATGATAAAAATATAGTTTTAAGGTGAGCTATATTTATGTCTATCAGGAATAGAGTGTGTGTAAATATAAAAGTGGACACTGTGGTCAACACCAAGTGGAAACACAATCTTCAGGTCATGTGTGTTGTGTGTAGGCTTGACTATATATGCTGGTCAATGGGGTATTACAGGTAGCAAGTAAATATCAGAAATACCTAACCTTGCTAGTGGGAAGAGACTAGTCTGGTGGAAGGTGACACAATAGGTTTGGTTTGGTTTACGGTATATCAACCTCAATGGGTTATTTAATGCTGACAAGATTTTTATTGCTGGTAATATTTTTTTTCCAAAAATGTATAGCTTATATTAAAACCTATTTTTGCACTTTCACAGTATTTTGATCCCAGTTTGGAGGTTAACTATTTGCCCATAGCTGGGACCCTAACAGGTGCTACCCTCCCAGGTCAGCATAGACCTGGGAACACCAGCAATTAAGAGGTGGTTCTAAGCTCCTCACAACCTCCTGATCAGAGGCCTTACTGCTGGATGTTGTTTATCTTTATACCCATGACAGGACACAATAGGTATTTTATATTATGCTTACATCTACTGATTAATTTGGATTTTTTATGTAGCAGTCTGTTATCACTTCTAAAGAGTATAAACCAAATAAAAACCTGGAAACATGCCACTATACATAAGTACCAATTCTGACCATCTGGCAATCAATACTAAACACTTGTATAAGTTGATAGCCAGTAGATCATCTACTAACTCAAAAAATGAGGACATTTTTGAAGGATCTAAAGGAATATACCAAAATTCCCTTAAAAAACAGTGGACACAAAAATGAACTCATATTTAGTAAACAACAAAATAATAAAAAGAATAGCAGTAGGAATATATGGTTCAACCTGCCATACAATAAATCTGTAAAAAGTCATCTGAAGATTGCAAGAGCATGAAACTTCAGTAACAACGCGAGCTGTCCCTTTTGAAATGTTGATGTTGTGAAGCATTTTTTGCTCTGTCTAGATAATCTTGGCATTGATCTGTTTAATTTACTGTGCAGCTAGGTGTTTGCCTTTTTATTATATA
>CAHIKZ030000562.1:375000-382500 GCA_903632075.3 Acanthosepion pharaonis
CCAAACAAAGAGAAGGATAATACTGAATTCAGAAACGGTTGGGTATTGGACTGACAACTCCACCCTGTAAAAATCTACTTGTTAATGAAAATGCCAATAACAAAACCTAGATTAGTGATGTTGTGGCTCTATATTCAACAAATGAGTTTATACCACAAAGGAGAAGAAGCGGGAAGGATTATTTTTAAACTTTAATAAAAATCAGAATTTATTTTGATAACCAAGATATCTTCTTTAAGAATGAGAGTTCCAAGTTGTTCCATTCTTGCTAAATTGTTGCAAATAATGAATCTTTGTTTCAGAAAATTCTTCAATTCAGCTTAGATCTATTTTTTCCAAATTTCTTCCTTGGACCAACTGGCAGTGAAACTTTCACTGCAGAGAATCAGTAGTTAAAAATTAACTGGTGAAACAACCATTGTGCCACTAAGCATACAATTTCATACTGGTTGTAGGCAGCCTCTGAATCTTTCAGCTTATCTTCTGAAAGCAGAGAAAATCTTAACTTATTGGAGAAGATGACATTGAAAATGTTATTAAATTTCTTTCTATCAGTTTTTCTTTAACAACTGAGGCTTTTTTTTATTACAAAATCTGGAAATGTCAAATTCCCAGAAACCTTTAGAAAGTATATCTAAAACACTACTTCTTCACTGGAAGTAAACTTCTTAGACAAAAAATGTGATTGTTTCTTTTCAGGAGAAGCCATTTTAATCAATATCCTTTTGTCTCTTGAAATAGACGGTTTTTTTTCTTCTTTCAGATCTAGTTTTCTGGCTACTGATCCTCTTGCTTGATATTGATGGACTGCAGATAGTGGTCAACAGAATAACTAAATTTCTTTCATTCAGCTTCTTCTTGATGGTCCAGGGCATATAAATTTTAGGATAAAGTAAGTATTTCCTTTAGTGGCTGCCACAAGGCTTAAAATAAATAGATTAGGTCTTGCACTATTTAATTACATCTAAAAAGCAAAACAGACTCAAGCGTACTAACATGTGTAAAAATTTCAGACAGAGTAAAAGGACAATATTTTTGTGATGTCAACAAACACTTGTTGCCACTTTGGTAATGCCAACAAATACTTATTGTCACTTTTGTAATGCTCGTTGTAGTAGAGACTTTGTAATCGCAGTTACAACTATAGTAACGCCATTGAACAATACTTGTGTCAGATGCCTTTGAATAGCACTCACACTAATAGTACTTGCTTGAAATGACTTGCTTGAACAGTAGCCACTGAATAGAATGATGATCTGAATAGAAATAGAAAATAGAATAACAATAATAATCTGAATAGTAATAGTGGATAGACTTGAAATAGTGATCAATTCACACTATTTCCTACTTATGCATTTCCTCTAGGGTCACGTGGTCTACATAATTCAATATTGGGATCACCTGTGTTTGCTCACTGGTGATCTATATTCAAACTCAAGTGTCGGCAGCAACACTTTATTCCTACATAACAAATATGAATAAAGACAAATGGAAAACTTAACTTAGCTGACGCATTTCATCCTTGTATTTGTGTTGATAAAGTCCCTCAGAGGACGAAATGCGTCGGCTAGCATTAGTTTCCTTTTGTCTTTATTTATACTAACATGTATATTTGCAAAAAGATGCTAGATTTTTCAGTTTTCCCTTACTGTTTAAATATAAAAAGATTAAGGGATTTTAAGAATTTTGTAGATAAAAATAACTATACAAAATGAATTAACCGCCCTATAGAATTAAATATCCTACAATAAAAAAAAAGAAAAAAAAGAAAAAAAGAGTTTTAATCATAAAAATAAGCACATTGTTAAAAGTTAATAAACAAATATGGAAAAAATTTGAAAAGTAACAGATAAATTTTAAAAACAAAAAATTGATCTGTTTGGATTTTTCTTTTTAAGAAACAAATCAAAGTGAAACAACTATACAAATTAAATTTTAACAAAAATTCCATGTTGCATAATGATTATATTGCAAGAGAGGAAATAAGATTTTAAGTGTTTTTTACTTAAACTGAAGATGTATTGTACAGTTGCATAATTACATATGCATATGTTAAAATTATATTACATTAGTGGGTGCTGAAAAGTTCTTGGCTTAAGCCATTTCCTAAAATCTTACAAAATGACCCAACAACAGAGGATTTTTTTTTTTTTTTTTTTTTAGAATTCCTTCTTGGTTGTGCTGAGAACTATTCACTAGACTTGTGCGTGTATGTGCATTTATTCCCTCTCACCTCCCCCCTTCAAAAATCTCACTTAATGACCAAACATCATAATTTGTTCTGGAATCTCTTCTTGATCAGACTGGGGAACCTTCCATCATCCCTTCATATTACACACTTCTTGGCTTCAAGTTTTCAACTGACTTGAAGTAAAGTGACTACATTGAATCAATAGTTGAATCTACTGCAAGGAAAATTGGGTCACTGTGCCATATCAGAAAATTTTTCCATTAGAGTCCATCCTGCACATTTACAAATCTATCATTCGTCCATGCATTGAATACTGCTGCCCTATCTGGTCTGGTGCTCTCGTTATTCATCTTGAGGTTCTTGACAAAATCCAAAGAAGGATCAGCAATGTAATCAATCCTGACTTGGCATCTCAACTTCAGTCACTTTCTCACCAATACAATGTGGCTTTTCTCTGTCTTTTCTACAAATATTTTTTTATGGCAACTGCTCTGATAAGCTTTTTTCCCCTGATGCCCTGACTACATGAATTTAAGCATGCTACTAGAGTGGCATCTAGGTCCCACCTGTTTACTGTTGAAATAGCTAAATGCAACTACTACTTCTAGTTTCTTTCTCATGCTTCCCACCAGTTAGAACTCTCTTCCATTTACTTGCTTCCCTGATACCTACAATCTTCAAAAATTTAAATGCAATATTAATCATCATCTTTTATCTTCTTGAATCCCATTCATCTTTTGTCCTTTCTTCAAATCTCCCTATACTTGGTCTTTTCTCTCACTTTCCCTTCCTGTAACCCCCTGCATACTAGTGGCATTTCCAGTTTGCTTGGGGCAAAATGATTTAAAAAAACCAAAAAAATATCATATACATTATTATATCAATTAAGATGCTTGTATTTGGAGTGATACCTATTGATCAAGTCTACAACAATGTTATTTAAGTGAATTTTATCTTCAGTGGGTGCCACAATATATGAACATGTGCTTGATGTAATAAAACTAAGTAAATTTTGCATAAACATTATATTATTGTAGATAATATGTAGCAATTTGTTCTTAAATATAATGTATCCATTTGTTGCACATCTATTTTATTTATTTCCTTTTAAGGTATTTTTACAAAAAATAAAAATGCTAATATTTTAATGCCACATAACACATGCCAAAATTTACAATATAAAAAAAAATTAATAAGCTCTCCACGATGAGCTTGTCATTTTGGAGAACATGTCAGTTCAAAGATTTTCTTACTTGAGCAAAGTTGACCCATTTCTGTCAAAAATTATCTCATAAGTGCTTCTCACTGATGTAAAAGGTAAAGACTTCATTGTACAGATGCTTGTGGTAGAAATAGTTACTTATTGCCTACAAGTGTTTGAAGCCAGTGTTCAATCCTTGGCTAAAGCTAGAAAATCAAATGCTGATTTTCAATATAGGAAGGGCCTCTGATATTTACAAAAAAAAGAACTCATTTCACTCAATGCAATGTGATAAAGCCACTATGATGAAAAAGTTTAGTGAGAATTAAAGATAATAGGGTGAAGAAAACTGAGGAAGAATTACCGAGGCGAAAGGGCAATTAATCATTTATGATTAAATCCTGTGGCAATAAAACATGAGATTTCATTTGATTTTATTCAGAGATTTTGTGGTAAACTTTGCACCAGTTCTCTTTACCAATTCTTTTGTAAAATGTGGTTCATTCTACAGAAGCCTTCACAATTTTCATAAAACAATATGTGTAGGTTTTCTTGCATCTTTCATGAAATTATCTGCATGGGTTTTCTTGCATATACAGTAGTGGCCATAATATAAGGAACGGAAACAACAAAGACATAAATATGTGTATTACTTAAAAAGTAATGCACGATTAGTAATGAAATTTTTACCGAATAAAGATTAGGGTGTAATGCATAAATATTATACAAAGTTACAAAAATTTACATCATAGTTTTTTTTTTTAAATGAAGATTAAATGGAACAAAGGAAATAAGCTACTGGACAAAAGTTAAGGAACAATCTTGTTAATACTTGATTGTGAACAAAATATCAACAAAATTTAATATTTGGTAAACATCCCCTTATTTTCAATGATTTCTCTTCATTGTCAACCACATGATCTAATAAATTTCTTGCAAAAATCAGCAGTAATTCCCTCCCATTCGTCTTTCAATAAATCCCATAGGTGATCCTGGTTTTTCGGGTTTCTTTTCTGAGCCCTTTCTCCAATTATCTTCCAAACATTTTCTATTGGATTCAAGTCAGGACTTTGAGCTGGCCACTTCATTAGGGCGATTCCTCCTTCTTCAAATAAAGCCATAACCTTCTGAGCCTTGTGGCAAGGTGCATTGTCCTGCATGAAAATAGGAGATTCATAAAGATTATGGTGCAATCTTGGTACCACATGCTGCTGAAGAAGCCTTTTGTAAATATCAGCATTGATATTGCCATGTATGCAGATGATAGGGCCAACTCCTGCAGATGAAATCATTTCCCACATCATCACACTGCCGCCACCAAACTTAACAGTTTTCTTGACACATTGAGAAGACAGTCTTTCACCTGTTCTATGGCGTACGTAAGTTTTTCCCTCAGAACCAAATATAGTAAACTTGGAGTCATCACTGAAATGAACTGTATCCCATTGTGCGTCAGTCCAAACAACATGTTCTCTTCAGATATTCCAGGCATGCCCTTTGGTGGGGTTTTTTGAAATGAGAGGCTTCAAAGTTGAATACGGGCATGCAATCCTGCATTTTATAACCTGTGTGCAACCATTTTTCTTGAGATCTTATTATCTGTCTCTTCGTTAAATTTACAGGCAATTGATGTAGAAGTTTCAAAACGTTTTTTGTAGATATTCTAACAATTCTTCGATCTCCTCTTTGCGATGTTTTTGGAGGTCTGCCAGTTTTTGGTTTTGCATCTAACATTTTATTGGTTTTATACCTGCTAATTACATGATGTACGACACTTTTAGACCTATGAACAATATCAGAAATTTCTGAAATTGACATTTTTCTTGATAGCGATAATGAGTTTTTTTTCTTCAAAAGAGAGTATTTTGCGTGTAGAATTTGCCATATTGCTTAAAAATAAAGTCCTAATGATAAATGAACCATTACTTATTGTTGAAAAGCTCCATTGAGTTTTTTTAACAATGTAAATTAAAAGTTTATGCAAATTATTAACATTGTTTCTTAACTTTTCTCCAGTAGCTTATTTCCTTTGTTTCATTTAATCTTTATCAAAAAAAAAAACTATTATATAAATTTTTGTAACTTTGTATAATATTTATGCATTACACCCTAATCTTTATTTGGTAAAAATTTCATTGCTAATCGTGCATTACTTTTTAAGTAATACACATATTTATGTCTTTGTTGTTTCTGTTCCTTATATTATGGCCGCTACTGTATATGTAAGTTAATAATTCCAACAAATACCTTAGATTTTTTTTAAACCAAACTGTTTGGTCTTCATATATTAAAAATAATGAGAGTTCACATTATATATATATATATATATATATATATATATATATATATGTGTGTGTATGTATGTATTTATATTAGGCATGTCTGATTGAATAAATTACAGACATTATGTTTGCTAATTTTTAATAAAATCTGTTCATACTCATAACCTTCCATGTATTGATGTTAAAGGATGAGAGAAATGTGCTATAGCTGTTTAAATTTCTTTTATTTTCATTTCTCAAGTACTTTTGATCTTCCAAGATCATCTTCAGGGGTGCAAGTGGTACAAAACTATATGTTGTTCATTAGTATAAGTATTTATACAAAGTTGTGTTAAAATGGATAATAATGCACAACTTTGTATAAATAAATGTGTGTGTGTGTGTGTGTGTGTGTATATATATATATATATATATATATATATATATATATATATATATATAGAGAGAAAAGAGAGACACGCACGCACATATTAACTACAAAAATGGACACCACAATGTGCTGGCTGTATTCAGAAAATAAAACATCCCTATAAATCAAGATAGATACACACAACCCATACATCCAGTTAAAAAGTAAAAATAAAATCATCCTTGACAATGGCTAAAAGTATAGTTGAAAGTGCTTGGAATTACAGAACATTTGAACAGTTTCTACACACACTGTATCCAGAAAAGAAAACACTTGTTTGAACACAAAAAATTAAATAAAAAGCTTAATTGCAGTACCTAGTCTTTTATCTTTCATGAAACATGTATAAAAGAGGGATTGCTGGCTAAATATATATATATATATATATATATATTATAAATTAATTGATTTAAAATATGGTTTTTTTTCGCTACACAGTTCCAACCATGTTTCAAAAATAGAAGCTAAAAACCCCGAATTTAATTTTGCAATTAAATCAAAAGCATTAGTTCCATTTCATCTTCAAGCGAATTTTGGACTAAATTTTAAAAATTACCGGGTTTTAAAGACACAGCTAAAATCACGTTTCCATGGTTACAGATTATTCTACTTGAATTGAACAAGGGATGTCTAGATTTTCCTTATGTCAGTATCATTGTATCAGTTATTAGCTACAATTTGGTAAGGGGTAGGAATGTATTTTACAATGAAACCTGACATCAGTTGAATGGATGTTGTCTGGATTTTAAAAAAAAAAACTGTTAACGGTAAAAAAAAAATTTCAACGTCATTTTTTAAATTTAAAGATTTTCGGTTTTTTTTTTTTTTTTTTTTCCTAATACTTTTATTTAACTACGATTTAAAATATTCTCCTTTTAATTTTTATTTTACTATATTCTTTTTTAAGAACAGTTAAATGTATTAGAATCCATTATATTATGTAGGATTATTTTAACATCAAGTTTAAGTATGTATATGAGGTTACATTTTTTTTTTTTTTTTTTGCAAATTTATGACTATGACGGCAAAATGGTTACTTAATTTCACTGATTTAGTAAACTTTTATTTTATATATAAACCTAGTAATATAATGTTTCTCATGTAAGTACTAAGGACATGGGTCATTCAAAAGCTTACATCTTATGGCATTTCATATTAATTTTATTTTACTATAGGTGTTTTTTTTGGGATTCTTTTAGTGTGTGTAGTATTATTTAAAAGAAATTTAGGTTAGAATTCATTCAATTTAACTACAATTTTAATTACAATTTCAAAATTACAACTTTAAAATTTTAAAATATTTTCATTGTTTAGTTTTAATAGACTATATTACTTTATAACAGAAGGAAAATTACTCATAGTAAGTAAAATTGTTTTTCCATATCAAAGTATATGTAAATTACAATTTTTAAACTTT
>CAHIKZ030000562.1:387500-535000 GCA_903632075.3 Acanthosepion pharaonis
AGCTCATCAGAACAGCTGCTATAAAAATATTTGTAGAAGAGACAAAGAGAGGCCACAGCACGTCTGTAGGATAGTGATTGTAGACTAAATGCCAGATCAGGACCTATCATCTTGCATATTCATCTCTGGATTTTGTTAAGGACCTCAAGATATACAGTGGGAGCACCAGACCATGTATGACAGCAATATTCTATGCAAGGACGGATGGTTCAATAAACCTAACACATATGCAGCACACTCTCTTGTTCATTGACTTATCACTTGTTGAAACTTACCCTTGTTTGTCTATTACTCTGTCCAGATAGTTGAATTTCTTTACTTGCCTAATTTTGACATCCCCAATATTTAAGATATATATCTTGGGCTGTCCATTTTGTATACCACCATGTGTTCTGTTATCTTAGAATTACTGTAAGTTTGAATTTCTGTCTCTCACATTCCACTGTCTTTTAGTAGTAATCACCATTAATATTGGCTTAGTGAAGGCCCTCAGCTTTGCATATAGGAAGCAGATTGTGTTTTTTTTTATTATTATTTCAGACAATGTGGAATAATAATAATAAAAAAAAACAACAAATGACCCCTAAGATGTGAAATTCCGGAATAGATATTGTAAAATTTATCAAAATTTCACTTAAGATGACAGTGACAAAAACAAAATAAAGTTCTATGCAAAACAGAAAGTGTTCAAAGCAAAGTTCTACTGTTGACAAGATAAAAGGATAATAGAAGAGAGAGAGGAAGAGAGATGATGATTGTACGCCATCCAAAGATATTCAAAATATATACCCAGTAGTTGACCAAGGAGAAAAGAAAAACATAAAAGAAAGCATCTGATTGGTTAGTCAAAGCCTTATTTTGATTCACTGAAAAGAGATCTAGATCTAAGCCAAGCAAGAGACCAGAATCTAATATAATCAAAATAGTCATATCAAACTAGTAGCACACACACTACAAATAAAGTGTAGAAGCAAGAGAGTTGTGTGTTTGTATGTATTAGGCTATGAGAAAATTTTATTATTTTTTTAGGAATTTTCTTTTTTTTACCCCCTGAATTTACAAATGTTATTTGTTCATGGAAAATTATTTTTTTTGGTTGTTGAAAAACAGTTGAACACTTTTTGTCAATCGTAGTTTACTGAAATACGTTTTTATTTGGTGTGTGTAAACAACTACAGTGAATTACAAAAATCTATGACTCCACCTCAAGTGATGAAAGTATTCAATACATTGATTGAACAGATTTTGAATCAAAGAACTCACTTTCATTCTAGAACTTTGTAAGAGTGGCAAACCCCCCCCCAAAAAACAAAAACAAACTTGGTATAATATCATTTAATTTTTAAAATTTACTCAAAAATAACTTTGCAAAAATTTTGTTTCCTTTTCTATTTTAAATAGTAAATTATTATCTAAAATAGTTTTACTCTTCAGAGGTTCAAATTTTTTTTTCCCCATTATTCCATCCCAAGCAAGGCAGTAAAGCCACTAAGACACAAAGGGTTAGTGAGAGTGAAAGAATAATAATAAGAGAAATGTTCTTAAGGAATGAGAAAAAATAAAAGAGGAGGCATTATGGTTGTAGTAAATTCATTTTTTTTCTATTTTAACTACATTTACAATTTATTCCACCTGCTATATACTGTATATGCATTTACTTTTGCACAAATATCTGAGAGAAAAATATGAATCTATTTCCCCTTCTCCTTCCAGCCGTGTGTTAAATAGCAGATTAAACTGGATTCTCTAGATTTGGGTAGTAACCAGTCTAAAAAAAAGGAAAACTGAATTCCAAGACTATGCAGAAGGCAGCAGAAAACCGCTCCAATATCTTTCCCAAGAATGCATAGTAATTCAAAGATAATAAAAATATAATATAGATAATATAAAAATAATATAATATCAAAATAATGTAATATATATAATAAAAAAATATAGAAAATATAATATAGATAATCTAAAAAAAATATAATATAGATAAAAAAAAAAAATCTCTGGAGAACCTTGATTACCTACCTCCTGAAAAGACAATATTTTAATTAATGTCTGGAAAGTTTATGTTACTTAAGAGTAAAATGGGAAATATCTAATTATACAAGTCAGAGATAGAATTATCAAGAATTAGAGTGAATAAAATAGCTATAAAAATTTGTCAAAGCTTTGGGGTCATTAAAAATGACTGAAATTGAAGGACATGCTACACAGGAGTGGTTTATTTTTCACTCTGGCTATCCATGTAATTTACAAGTTTCCGTCTGATATAAACTATTTAAGCTGGAAATGGTAATAATAGGTATTTCTTTATAAGGAAACATTTGACGTTCGTTGACCAAGCAGCCAGTACTACTCTTCTCTTAAAACAATTTTTCAGGAAAATAGATTTCTCAGATCCAGTAGTTGTTATCACTCTTTCCAGTATTGATGGGTTTTGTTTGAAGTAGTGTCGAATGTTAACATTTTGATTATGTCATTATTTTCTCTTTGGGTTACTGGTAATATTCATTTTAGCTGTTACTGCTGTTGAAAGTCCTCAAGTGGTGAGGTTTCTGTAATTTCATACAATTCTTTCTTTGTGATTCTGTAGCGACAGTTCATAATGTTCGAAGAAGCATGGTCCTTACTAAAATCTACAGGCTTGATTCCCTGGAAGCCATTTTTAACCATTGATATTAGAAAGCAATTGTGTACAGATGACAGTTTATATATTTATGAACAGGTTTGATGCCATGCATGATATCCATATGAAGTCATGATCTGATGAGGTTATTTAAGAACATGAATCAAGACAGCTGGATGGTAAAATTGTTGAAATATTTTGACAAAAACAATAAAGATGAGGACACATACTCAAATAAATCAGTGACAGATTTAATTAAATTTTTATGATTCTTTTCACCATGAAAAGTAAAGTTCATTTTTTTTAAAATAATATTTTTAAATAGGATTTTTTCATATCACAAATTTTGCCAAATTTCTGAACATATGCTGGACCAAATGCAACTATTTTTTTAAAATGTCATTGAACTGATAAAGGAATAGGCTTAGAGTAAGGTCAGAGATTTAGTTCAAGGCCTGCTAGTAGGTCAGGAAGATACATGTTTAATCCTATAAACAATGATGCATTTTTAGATACTAGAAATACCAGATAGGTTAGATAGTTACTTTATCACTGTTGCATTATATATATGGGAGAATGCTTTTGTTTTATCGCTAGATCATCTACAGTAAATTTATGTCCAGGTTCTTACATTTCACCTTTCCTAACAGATCTTTTATCACAATGTGAAATACTTAATAATAAAAGTGATACAAACAAACGCATAAGAAAACTGAAGGCAATTGGTTAGATTATATACACAGACACATTTTTAAAAAAAATTAACTTTTAAATTTTCAGCATTTACAACATTTTCAGTACTTTTTGTTTGTGCATAATTATAACAGACCTTTGTGTTCTTATATTTCCCCTCCTACATATATATAATTCCATCGACAAAAACATTAGTCTGATGAAGTCCTTAAGTTTGAAATACATCACAGAATTTTTACCACTTTGTCATTAGCTTATCTAATATACATATATGTGTATACCTATTTGAAGATTTCATCAATTGGCCATGAAAAGTGCACATACACAGGAAGCATTTCATTAGCAGGTAAAATTAAATGATAAGCCTATGAGCAGGTATCACAAAAGTGCTGGTTTATAGATTTTTTTTGACTGTCTTCTTGCTAAGAAATATAAGGCAAACTTTGATACTACTGTCTCAAGATTCTTAAATTTTGGCCACTGCAACTTTTGGCCTTACTCAGGTGTCTGCTGCATTCCAACCTTTAGGTTTAATGAGAGACTTTGAGAATTAGATTGAAAGAAGAGACATGTTAACTGATAATTCTCATGAGGACAGTTTGGGGAAATCTATTTCATAAAATTCCATGAGCAAAACCAAATCAAAGGTCTGCAGATTAACATTTTTGATAAGTCAACCAACATACATAATTATAATAACATTGGCAATAACAAAAACAGTGTTTTGCAAGCAAAAACATTGTTAATCAATATATTTCTGGAGGATAATGCCTTTAAAGTGAGCAGTCTTCGAGAGTAAAGTGCTTAATATTAAGAAATAAAACATTAATAGTAAACAAATATGTTCTTATTTTTTCATCTCAAAATTTCACAGAACAGCTATCCACTCATGAGGGGATTAGACAATAAATTGAATTTATTTACAAATATATATCACTTAAAACAACTTTTAAGAATTTAAAAAAAAAGTTTTTTTTAAAAATACAAGATTTTTTTTTTAGAGAAATTTAAGTAATGTTTTGTAATTAATTGATTGATTTGTACACTATTTACATTATTTGGACTATTTTCCTCATCTTTGTCGCCATATTTATTACAACGCTTTGGCCGTTGTATGCTCTAGCCTTCTTCAGGTGGTTGGAATGTCGAACTGAAGCCTTTATTTCGCTCACTAGGGTAGACTGTTCTAGTTCCACCTCCCATATTTAATGGATGTCAGTTATCAGTTATCTCCTGTTAATTCCCCTCTCCAAGTTCTCCACTGCCTTAACCAGGTATTGAACTCACACTGTTTGGGTCCTGTCACTGGATCTAACTAACGCCTTTATCTACTGTGCCATGTGTCATAGGCTTATCATTTAATTTTACCTGCTAATGAAATGCTTCATGTGTATGTGCACTTTCCATGGATGGAGCATACAACGGCTGAAACACTGTAATAAATATGGCAACAAAGATGAGGACAATAGTCCGAATAATGTAAATAGTGTACATAATACCTCATCTCAGAAATATAGACAGATGATTGATTTGTGTTTTACTGTTTATCAGCCTATTGCAGGTTATTTAAAGCTGAAAAATATTTTTAGCTTGTAAAGATTTTTTGAGATAATAATGATTTACTGATACAAATACTACTAATTAACCTATAGCTGAGGAGAGAAGAGGTGGATTCATACCTTTTCCAAAGGTATTTGTGTGTAATTGAATTTAAAGAACCCAGCTGGAATTGGAATTCAGCTCTCTGATTTCCAATTCTAAGTCGTTATGCATTACACCTCACACACCTCACACACACACACTCTAGCTTACAGTACCTGGTATTCCTAAGCAGTTACCCATATAGGTACTGACCAGTCTTGATTTTGCTTAACTTCGGTGATCTTGTGAGAACTGGTGTCTCAATGTTATATGGCTATAAGCTGTAATATCTTTTAAGAATTATATGGTGCCTGTAAACAAATTCACTTTACTATCTAAGTCACTAATGAGCAGATACTAGATCTGTGAAACTATGAGTCAGGAAGACAAATCTAAACATTCTAATTTATTGTTTGCTATAAAGTATAATTGAGACAAGATTGTTTGCTATACATAGCAGAGTAATTTTATGTATAATGCTCAAATTTGACATGAATAAGTACTGGTCCCAAGGAAGGTTTTAACATAAAAAAAAATAAAAATTGTTCTGCATGGGGAAAGGGGTGTCTGCCCTTTTTATTGTTGTACTGATTTTTCTTTCACAGTAACATTTATTTTTGTTTAAGTGTTTGGTATAACACTATTTTTATCATTTATTATTAATTAGAAATATTCTTGTCTGCTTTGAAAAAGCAATTACATTGAACAATTTTTTTTCCCCAAACTATTTTGTTTACTTTTCATAGTATTTCTTTATTGATAACCTACCAGGAACAGTTGGAATATATTTTGTTTATCTTTTACACAACTAATTGGCAGGATGCAGTTAATGTATATATGACTAACAAATACAGGCAATAACAAATATTTAACTGTCAATAAAGATTGTAAAATCGGTGTATATTCAAAAGAACTGGAAATATTAGTCATTAGACCAAGTGATACAGAGTTTTTCAAAGTCAAATGGTGACATACTCTGATCCAGGTTAGGTTGCAACAAGCAATACTGTGGTGTCAATAATGATAAATTTGTTGGTGGACAAGTATAAATTGAATGCAATATAGGCTGTAGACTGATGGTGTTAGCAGCACTAGTGTTAAATTTAATGCAATATTCCCTTTACTTGGATGCTTACCATCTTTGTCAGTTATCGGTGGTCCCATTCTTGTACCACCTTGGGCACATACGTGGTGTAATGGTTAGCAAGCTTGTCTTGTGAGATCAATTATGACTGAGTAGGGAGTTCGATCCTCACTGGGTCCTCCACACTTTAAGCCTTTTGCTAAATCGAAGCCATGCTTAGAAAATTATTTTAGGACACTTTGATGTGGTGTAATGGTTAGCAAGCTTGTCTTGTGAGATTAATTATGACAAGAGTAGGGAATTCAAAACTCACTGGGTGCTCCACACTTTTAGCCTTGTTTCACATGTAAGCTACACTAAAAAATCATAGACTAGTTGCCACATCAGACATAGAGCATTCTGTCTTTTCAGTTACAACAATCAATTTGAAATGGCATCTATCATTGGAGTGAATGACAGGCTGGATGTACTTAATGAACCCTACCTGTGATAGCAGCAATTGTATAAACAAAGAGTATTTGTATAAAGACAATAAAATGTCCGTGTGTATTGCATTAAGTCAAGGAGACTTTTACAAAATCATTCTTAGTTGTTTTCCTTT
This sequence comes from Acanthosepion pharaonis, assembly GCA_903632075.3. Classification (NCBI taxonomy): domain Eukaryota; kingdom Metazoa; phylum Mollusca; class Cephalopoda; order Sepiida; family Sepiidae; genus Acanthosepion; species Acanthosepion pharaonis. Next base: position 394,137 of record CAHIKZ030000562.1, read on the forward strand.
TAATTATTCTGCCAACCCAAATGGTTAACTATGTTTACATAGAAAATACAGCAAACTGAGCAAAAATAAAGGAAAAAAAAGAAGAAACTATGTAACATCAGATGAAGAATTGCCACTTGCTGCATTAAGTTAGCAGTTGTCTTCCATAGTTTCGAAGTTATCTTAAAGAGCTTGCAAATCCTTGGCAGCGGATTAATGAAGATAAATTTAATTTAAAGAACATCTTTGCAAAATTTCGTTTGAAAGACAAATTTAGTTGGAAGTTGTGCTTCGATGACTATCAAATTTAAGACCTACATGAAGATGAGGTAAATAAATTAAGAAAAACAAATTTTAATGCTGTGTTTGAAATGTATTAAAATTTCCTATTATATTATTCAAGAAAACATGTAACAGAGGTGACTTGACATTTTAGGAGAGATTATGCTTTAATTCATTCCTTGTGAAGGAAAGGATTCCACATCCTGTTGAAAGCCATACATTTGTCAATAAGGTTAATGTACATAGGTTCTCTTAATTTCTTAGTGCTAGATTAAATCCAAACAGGCTTAATGTACTATTTGATCTTAAAAAAATAATAAAACAGTAATAGTGTCAAATTTGCAGACTATTACTACTCTACTGAGTTAGATCCTGCCCCATCTTTGTGACAGATTCTTCTTCTTTATGTGCAGTGTCCCTTCTGGATGTAGGTGATCATGGCCCTCCACATCTTTCTGTCCCTTGTAGCTCTTAATAAGTTTGGCCTTATTAATATTTCTCCCAAACCTTGTTCTACCATCCATTTACTCAAGCACATCAAATATGTTACATGCTGTTTTCCTCAGTCCTCCTTTCCCTCAATCTGTCCTGTGAGTATCAGATTTTCCAAGCCGTCTTTCCTCATTACGTACCCCAGAAATATCAACTGCTACTTTCAGATGTCAAGTTTCTTTTTTGTTTCCATTTTCTCTAAAACCTTGTGGTTGGTCACATATTCAGTCCATGGTATTTTCAGCTTCTTTTTGTAGAACCACATTTCTGTTGCTTCAAGTCTCTTCTTCATCTTTGAGAAGATTGTCCAGCATTCACTACCATATAGAAGGACAGAGGTGAAGTTTAATAAATACTTAGGTAGCTCATTATTAAAGTGCTAGCTAGCAGGCTGGTTTATTACTTTGATCCACATTGGATGCCCCTACTCTTGTGAATTTACATCAGACTTCTTTTATGCGACATATCTGTATGTGAGTGATCATTGCTTTCTGTAACTTACTATTCTTTGTAGCTCTTAGCAATGCTTCTGCCATCCATTTACACAAGCTTGTTAGGTTGGTGACTCATTATTTCTCATTGTTCTTACCTTCAATATATCCTGTGAGTGTTTCTTTTTGATTCTAAGTATATGCCCCACTTTTTTACCCCAATTTTTCTTGAAACCTCAATTACTCACATGCTACATCCATAATATTCTTAGCATCCTTCTATAGAATCACATCTTTGTTGCTTCAAGTCTTCTCTTTGGGAGGAAATTATCCAGCATTCACTGCCATATAGGAAGGTTGATATTATATCGCAGTTCAGCACTCTTTGTTTCCAATAAAATTTTCCTGTTTCTTAATACTTTGCTTAGCTTTTGTCAGGCATCCTTTGCTATTCCATTGTACTTTTAGATTTTTGTGCCTGTTTTCTGTTAAAACACATTCCAGATATTTAAATTTTCGTACTTATTTGGTTTTGACATCTCCAATTTGTAGCTTGAAAGCGCAGCTTAATAAATACCTGGGTAGTATATGATAGAGTAACGAATAGCAAGCCCATGTTGGAGACTTACTACAATAGTGAGTTAGATTATCACTGGGTGACAAACCAAATTAAGCTTAGCAAATATCAATAATAGAAAAACAATCCAATAAAACGGAATATATTTCCATCAGCAGAATCAGACTGATGAGATACATTGTCCTAAATATAAAGACAGAACAGCTTTAACAAAAAAAAAAAATTCAGCATTTCAGCATAATATCATTATTATATTTATTTTTGTTATGCCATGTCCCTTCAGGACATGCATGGTTGATCCTGGCTTTCCATAAATTCCTTTTTTTTTTTTTTTTTTATTATCTGCGAATTGTCAGGATATCTTGTGAAAAATAACTGATTTATTTCCATTTCTGTTACTGTAGCCTTTATTTTTCATTGGCTGCCACTCAATGCTAGAGAGATTTATCTACCCTGCTATTTAAACAATTGCAAAACAAAAAAGTTTGGAGAAGATAGATTCATAATTTTCCAAGAGCATAGTGTGAAATGAACACAACAGACTGAGCCAGAATTTGAATCTGGCTTGACAATTCCATTTTCCTTGCCGATAATTTATGCTGCCCTCACATCCTATTACCATTTTTAACTGACATTTGTACTTGGATAAATTAACAAGTCTCATAGAGAAATTTAGGATATCTGATAATAAGCAAAAATGAGTAATAACTGCTACTTTGTTGCTTTGTATTTATTTTTTGAGATTATTTCTAGTTTTTGTCAAGAATAATTAGACATTGTTACAAAAGGTAAACTACTTTCCTATAGAGAAATAACAAATATATTCAGACTACTAACAAAGACTTGTTAGAAATTAGCTTTTTCTTTTCAGAGTAATAGCATGAAATCCATCTTTGTGTTGTTCTGACTTTGAATGTTAAGGGGAATAACATCCAAAAGAGTTAATTTAAAGAAAGACTGGAATCAAATTGATGGTCCAGATTTTGAGGAATGGATTTGCTCATGAATACTAGATAAAGAAAACCAAAAAAAACAAAACAAACACCTGAAACAACAACAAAAAGGAAAAATCTCCACAAAAACAAAAACAAACACCCCCCTCTAAATAAAACAAAGAGTTATAAATCTGAGTAGCCACAAATCCAAGGTGTAGCAAAACAAAGTTGCAAATGTAAGGTGTAGCAAAAGAAACAGCTACAAATCAGAGTAGTGCTCTTCCGACTGTCAGCATCCACCAACTATTCTGACATTAAAATATGTTGTTCTTATATACCTATAGCCACAAATCAGTTTTGATTCATCGACAACCAAACATAAATATTCTCATGCAAATTAGCCCAACAGCCATGTAAATTTAGCAGTGGCGCCATTTATTGCGCGTCTGCCTTCTCCAAATAGCCAATTATTTAAGAGAACACAACTCTTACCTACACCAGACACACCCTTGTCAAAGTTTTTTTTTTTTTTCCATTTTGGTCTGGATTTCTTTTACATTTGATCCATTTATACAGGGTGTAGCAGAAATACCTCCCACATAATGGTAAGACATTTACTAAATGAAGATACCATTGTCACTAATTTCATATGTGGGAGATATTTTTGCTGCACCCTGTAGAAAGACATTATTTCTGAATCTACCAAGAATATTCTTCTAACAACTCTTCATTAACACAGGTTAAACCATTTAGCTGGTTACCTAAGAAAGTATTCCAATATGGCTGCTTTTCAATCATATCTTTCGTTGCCACTGCAACAATTTAGCAAATCCATTTTGTGGTGGTCTTCTTTAGGTCTACAATCCATAGAGAGATAATTTCCTACCCCAACCCTTTTGTAAAATTATAACAGAAAAAATATTGACTTCTATGTGCTGCGTTTCTTCAGGGCATAGTCGATTGTGGCTCTCCACAACTTCCTTTTTCTTGTTGCACTTAACAGTTTTTCTCCTTCACACAAGATCATCAGGTAGTGGTTTGATTCCTTCTCCTATTTCTCTTGCCCTCAATACGCCCTGTGAGAGTTAATTTTCATGTTCTGTTTCTTCATAATATGTCCAAGGAATTTCCGCTATCTCTTCCTGATTCTGACTGTGTTCTTTTTGATCAGAAATTCAGACAGAAACAGGAAAGCTGTTTCTTAAAATGAAGTAGAAAAATCTGGAATGATAGACCAAATCCAGAGAGAGAAGTGATTACAATAACCTTTCTGGGATAAGGTCCAACTGACAGAGGAAGATAAAATTAAAAGATGTGAATATTAGCTTTGTGAATATATGTATAAGTCAAGGCAGTTTTTTTTGTGCTTATCAAGAAAAGTATTGGAGAACAATCTCCTGTATAAAATATGAATTGGCTTATATTGTATCCATTGCTGCGAGGCTTGACAAATAATGGATTGGTTCAATTAATATATCTGCTACTTTTTACTTTGTTGACAACTATTAAAAAAAAAAAAAAGCATATCTCTTTTTTCAATATATGTTGTACCAGAAAAAGGCATTATAATAGAGTGTTGCCTTTTCAGTTTTCAACCAAAGAGAAAGAAAGTAATATTTCAGATAACTATTGATCATATAATGAACCTATTTATCTAAACTGGTATCTCCTCTTGGTTATTACAACTATAACATCTTGGCTGTTGTACCCTCTGGCCAACTCCAGATGCCAGTTGTACTTCATAATGTTCTTCAAAATTTTAAAGAAATTCCTTATTCAGTATATGAAAATTCTACTTCTGGAGATTAAATGAAAGTTTTAAATTTCAAGGACATTCCTAATTATGACATGTACCTGAAGAAGGCTGGAGATTACAACAACCAAAATAAACTTAATATGACAAACAGCCAGGTGAAATAAGACTGTATAATAATGAGAATTCCTCATCTCAGAAATATCTGAAACACTGTGATTACAATAGCCAAGATGAAGACAGACAGCCAGTTCAAATAATGCAGTGTAAACTCCTGGTACTATAATGACTACTCAGAAAATTATAAATGACTGGTTTTCTATTTTTTAAAAGCTGGGCAAAATCTCAGAGAAAGGTGTTGCCTCGAACAATGTAATAATGTTCTAAATAACATGTGTCTAGAGGAGCAGACTGACACAATCATGCAATGTGCTTCTTCATCTGAACTTCATTAGGAAATACAACAATAATCAATAATTAATAAGAACAGTAGCTAATACAAAACGCCTTCTGAATAATAATGATTTAGAATTAATAATCAATGAAATTAACTCATTTTAGAGATAAAGTGTGCAGAAATCTTTAAGAACCAATTAAACAATTTAAAAAATCTTATACAGATATGATTCAAAATTTAATACATAGCAAAAAGTTAACATAGACACCTGTTTATAAAGACGGTCATCTTAAGTTATTTTTTCTAGATTATATTTTTTTCAATAAAGCACTTGTATTGCTTCTATTACTAATTTTTCTACATTTCCTCATTGGATTTTATAACAACTCTGGATTGATAAACATTTTGACTTTTAAAATAAACAGCATTAAATTGGATGTAAAGTAGCTTCAGACAACACTTGAACCTGCATTCCACTGTAGTGATCTCATGATCACGAGAAATAAAAAAAACAAAACAAACAAATTCCCGTGATTCTATAGAAAAAATTAAACTGTCCTATTGGTGGGAAATTTAGAGACTTTTTCTTTCCCCCACTCAGTTCCTTGCAATGAGAGCATGTGGAATTGAGCAGCTTCAGAAATGAAGAACACATAAGTCACCTTACCCAAGTATCACTTTCTCATGTTTAATATTGCCTTTTACTGATAGACTTGTCACTTGCAAATAATCTATTCATTCACAAACCAGAAATATTTTACTAAAAACCACATTACAAGAACTTTCTCACCACTCCACCAAACTTGTACAACAAAATACTTCTCATAATAAAGCCTTCTGATATATATATATATATATATATTATAATAATAATCGGAACCTGCTCACATCCGAGCATTGGGATTGTCACCTTCTCTCCTTATTCTCTTTCTTCCCTCTGGAGTGGAGATAGCTGTGAAGGCCCAGCCTCCTCATGCTCTCCTGACAGAATCTCACAGATCTTCTTCATGTTGACAGTTTGACTCTAAAGTCTCAGCCTCGCTTGAATGGTTCTACACCAGGAAGGCTGATTTGCAGCAATGGTTTCCCAGGTATCAGGATTGATGTTGGCCTATGCCAAGTATGAAATGTCTTCAACTGATCCTTGAAGCATCATTTTGGACCTCTGCATAGCCTCTTGTCACTGGTGAGTTTTCCAAACAGGATGATACATGGGCTTCAAGTGGGATGCATTCTGGACACATGATCTGTCCAGTGGAGGTGAAATAATATATATATATATATATATATATATATATATATATATTTAGGCAGGGGCATTTCTTTTAAACATCTTTTGTTAAATATGACAGACAAGGAAATTTTTATTAATTTCTTATTTTGTTTTTCCAGCATTCTTACATTTTACACCAAACGGAAAAAACTAAATAAAAAAATTAATAAAATTTTCCTTGTCAATCAAATTTAACATAAGATATATATATATATATGCTACAAAAGATTGAAGCCAACTCCAGAATTAGCATGGAATGAACTTGACAGAAGAGTGAAAAAAAAACAAATGCCAAAAATTTGTGCTGCAGTAATCAAGACTAAAGGAGGATATTTTGACAAGAGCAAAATTTAATCATAAAATGCTTTTTTCTGTTTGTCATAATAAAAAATTATGCATCACTTTTTCTTAACCATGTATAATAATTTTCTCTTTGTCTTTCATGGATGCTGAGATAACCACTTGGTGACAGCCATTTTGGATTATGTGATCTGCAAAATATTTTTTTTCCAGGTTTTCATATAAAATGTTACACATTGGTATCAGAATTTGAAAATTAGAAAAATACAATAACAAAATTAAAGACAGACCTTGTGATTTGAACATACTAAAACTTGTTTAAATGAATTCTTGCTGTCTAAATATACCTTGCCTATCAATATCTATATGAAATTCCCAAGCTAAAAATCCCATTTACAGAATGACAGGTGACTTCCGAATGTTGCCAAGTGCACACTTGACGTGAAATTTATAGAGGTCACAAGGTGAGAAAAAAAGAACTGATAGCACTTACACATTGCTCCATTCATATGAATGGAAAGAAAATGGAAACATTGTAAAAAGACGTATATCCACACACCCACGACAACACACAAAAAAAAATGCACTGGCTATTGTCTTTATATCCTGGTTAGTAAACCCTCTTTTTCTGGTATCGCACTGAAATACACTGACTCACTCATCTACACTTTCAAGGTTGTAGAGTGGTGTACATGAACGATATAAATATATTTTGGCATAGACACAGACTCAGAGAGTTGGCGTTGGTGCCAACAACCTCCTAAGCACCTTTTTTTTTTTTTTATAGCCAATGGAATAAACTTTACTCACCTCAAAATAAAAAAAAACAAAACAAATAATGGAGTCAAAGATGTGGTCAGTGATTTTTTTTAAATAAAGAAAGATAAAATTTAACAAAATTTCATCAATAAGAATTTTTTCAAATGGATATATTGCATTGTTATTTATTTTACAATAGCCAATCATTCAACAAAAAACATATGACATCATTGTTTGAATGAAAGATTTTTACACAGACAGCAAGTAAAATAGTAGTATTTGCCTAATGTTGTTTTGTGCCATCTCTGGATTCAATTCTTCAGACCTCAACGCTACATCATAGACTGCCTCAATGAGAGATAATTTTCTTTTAATCTCGCTTTATAATAAAAGAGGTAGTTGTATCATTGTTTCTAGGAGGAAGAAAGAGGGAGATGATCAAGGGACATAGGTCAACTGCTTGGTTAGAATTTCATCACCACATGCTGGGTAAAGAATATGGGTTTGAGAAGTATATTGACCCTTCAAATTCTTGCAGACATCTCTGAGTCTTCATGCTTTTTTGGTCTTGTATCAAAAATTTAAACAAAGGCCATCCGTCACTGTCAGTGGCGGATGCCCATAGTGTCTTCTGACTAGTAAATTGCTACTCTATGCCAGCCTACACATTCTGTGGTATTAATAGCTATCCAACAGAATCCAAAGTTTCAAGCTTTTAAGACAGGAAGTGCTCAAATGTGACCACAATACTTATAGTCTGGAAATTGTTTGCAATTGGGTAACACTGTATTTTAATATTCAGTGATAATATTTGTTATAGGATCAACTGGTGGCACCAAAAATCTACAACTTTTACAAAGTTGTAGATTCAGCTCAAAGATCAAATGTTATATATCCTACATATCTTCATGATATGCACCTCTTGCTCCCTCCCTATACACCATTACAACAACCTCATTTTGTAAACCTCTACTTTGAGGACCTTTGGGCCTTGTACTGGGTGAACAATAGTTAAAAAATGCTAGATGCAGCTATGTGATCATGTGAATCTGAACTTAGCCACAAGAAGGTCACTACAAGTCAAATTCGCATTTGGCTCTTTTGATGGCTTGGTATGATATGGAATGCAAAGTCTATTCTGACATGATCTATGGTGAAATACTACACCAAATTACAAATTATACTTAGAAAGTGCTTCTTAGTTATTTTTTTTTTTTTAGTGAAATTCACCCGATGCAAGGGAGTAAAGCCACTAAGACACAAAGGATTATTGGGTATGGAAGAATTAGAAAACACAAGCATTATTGAGAAGCAAGAACAATAGAAGAGTAATCAGAAAGACAGTAGACAATGATTGACATTGCATTTAAATTTTTCACGATCAAATTTGACTGGAAAGTAAGAAGCTGGAAGTGAATTCCACAAATGAGAAGTGCAATAAAAGAAACTGTTAGCATAGAACTTACAATTATATCTAGCCAATACTACTGTAAACTGATGAAACCTTTTTGCTAATTGAGTAATGTGCTTAAATTTATAAAGTCTAGGTATCATAGCAAAGAGCTCATCTGAACAATTACCATGAAAGTATTTATAGAAAAGGCAAAGGGAAGCAACTTTACAGTGGTGGAAAAGTGACTCAAGCTGAGATGCCAGGTCAGGACCAATAACATTGCTGATTTTATGAAGAATTTCTAAATATATCGAAGGAGCACCAGACCCTATGTAGTAGCAATATTCAAGAGATGGATGAATGGTAGACTTATAGATATATAAGATAGATTCAGGAGAGAAAAATTGTCTAGTTGGACACAGTGAACCAACTTTCATGCCAGCTGACCTATAGATTCAATGTAGTCTTTCCACTTCATGTCAGCTGGAATTGTTAACAAGCTAGTTTCAGAAACATTACCTATGAGGTCAAGTTTTATTGCAGCCTTTTTCCCAGATATGCTTCAGCATAATAAATATCTATAATAGAAGAATACCATGGACTCAACATGCTAATAACAAAAGAGTTTCTAAAAAAATGTGAACTAAGACACTTATACTTAAAATCACAAAGTTGAAATTTCAGGAACACATTATGAGGAAAGAGGACATGGAAAATTTAACATTCACAAGACATAAGAGGGGAAGAGGGAAATAAAGAGTACCAACTAACAAGTTTGTATGAACTGAAGTTTGAGAGGGAGGCAAAGAGGGAGGGTAAAGAGTTAAAAAGGAAATCGTGGTGAGCTATGATCGCCTATGTCCTAAAGATACAATGTACATAAAAGAATAATAATAATGATGTTACTGTATTCTATAAACCACTTCTGAAATGGATTATGAGTATTTATTGGATGTGAAAGATATATATATATATATATATATATATATATATATATATATATATAGTAAAGGTAAAAAATCCGTTAGTATATAATCCAAGTGGATCCTCATAATATAAAATATTAAAACTGATCCACGAAATAAACTCAATGTATTTATTAATACAGAGCAATATAATTAATAAACAAATAAATCCAAAATTACCTCATATAGGGAATAGCCTATTTCAGCAGATAATGATATCATCCCCATATGAGGTAATTTTAGATTTATTTGTTTATTCATTTTATTTATATATATATATATATATATTTGTTTATTCATTTTATTTATATATATATATATATATATATATATATATATATATTATATATTTTATTTATTTATTTATATATATATATATATATATATATTTGCTTATTCATTTTATTTATATATATATATATATATATATATATATATATATATATATATATATATATATATATATATTTGCTTATTCATTTTATTTTTATATATATATATATATATATATATATATATATATATTTATTTATTCATTATATATATATATATATATATATATATATATTTATTTGTTTGTTTGTTTATTCATTTTTTATATATATATGTGTGTGTGTGTGTGTGTGTGTATTTCAATAACTGGAAAAATAAAGTGAATTATATTATTTTAAATTAAATTTCATTGATACTGTATTGATAATATTCCAACTTACTTCATCACAGCTTTATTCTGTTGGTAATGCTGGCATGATTTTCCATTGGCAATCTTTTCTTTATTTTCAATGTATTTTAAGCAAAAATCAATTATAAATTATTTCTATAGTAAAATCATTTACAATGCACTTCTATATTAACATTAGTTCTAATGCATTTGTATAGTAAAACCGTTAGCAACACATTTACAATATACATATAAAAGATCTATTTTGTCAGTAATATTTTATTTAATTAGATTCATTTTTTACAACTGAATACTTTTCTTTCCAATTTTAAATACATTTGTAATGCAAAATCATTACCAATGCTTTTAAAGTAAACCTATAATAGCTCAATTCTGATTGCTTTAATTCCTGACCACAGACAATCTTTTTCTTCTTGAGGCATTGGCATGGTAAATTTAACAGTAGATCTTTTGGGTTCCACATACATATAAAATAAGGCTTATGTCCATATGACGTTGAAACACTAATTCCTGTATGATCACCAAAGTTAAGCAATGTCAAGCCTGGTCAATACTCAGATGGGTGACCGCTTGGGAATACCAGGTGCTGTAAGCTTGGATGTCCAGGTAGTATAATGGATAATGGCTTGGAATTGTTAATCAGAGAGAAAAGATCCAATGCATGTTGGGTTTGTTATGTTCACTTAAGTGCAAATATCCTTGGGAAATGTATGGATCCATTTCTTCTCCCCCAAGCTATGGGTTAATTAGTAAGACTCGTATCAGGAAAACATTATTGTCTCAAAAAAAAAAAAAAAAAAAAATTTTCTGGCTCTAAATAACCTGCAAAAGGTGGATAAGCTAAAGAAAAATCAATCAATAAAAAAAACAAACAAATGAAATAATTAAATAATTTACATTAAATTAAAAAAAAAATAACAACATAAGATATAAAATAAATTGGTCATGTAATTCTGGTTTATTGTATTATCCTAACAGATATTGGTTATATATTAATGGTTATATTTCAAATCATCCTAAAGGCTATCGAGTAGAAATAATTGTGAACCTGAAGGCAGTTATTTGTAGCTTTATACCCAGTCTTGGTACCCATGGCCTGAAGATTGCAGTCAAGCATTAAACTGTCTATCGCCACTCTGTGTTGATCTTGTGTTCACTTTTATAGTGAGCACTTTTACCTATAAATATAGCATCCCTTAAAACTATATATATATATATATATATATATATATATCTCAGTCTTTGTCAGTACTAATTGCTTTAATTTCTGATCACTGAATCTATTTTTCTCCTGATTTCAATACAAAATATACAGATTAAGAACTGTTTCTAAATCAAAATTTTAAATCAAATATTGTATTTAACCCGACTAAATTGCTAAGTAATATCAGTCCTCTTATATGGCAATGAATACTGGACAATCTCCACACAGATGAAGATGAGATTTGAAGCAACAGAAATATGGTTATTCATAAGGATGCCGAGAATACTATGGACAGAGCATATAAGCAACAAGGAAGTTTTAAGGAAAATGGAAGCAAAAAGGTCACTTCTAGTTAGAATCAGAAACAGAGAGTTTAAATTTCTAGCGTACATAAGAAAGAGGGCTTAGAGAATCTGATACTCACAAGCCCAAGAGAAGTAGAAGGTAACAGCAAGTAACCTACCTATTGAGTTTTTGTAAAAAGATGGCAGAACAGGCAATGGGAGAGACAGTAATACAAACACTGCTTCAAGTTACAAAGGATAGGAAGTTATGGAGAGCCATGATTGCCTATGTCCTGGAGAGACACAGCACATAGGTGAGGAGATTCCTATCATTGCAGTTCTGTGGCTCCCTTATGGAATGGGAAAATTACTAAATTTTTTTCCCCTAACTCCAGAAATATGTTGCTTATTCATGTACAAAATAACTAAAGTGATTGTAGAGTGTAAAATTTTAATTAAAAAAAAATCTCAGACATTGTTCTTTCTGAAAAAGGTGGCCTCCTTTTTTACCTTGATTTCTCCTTCTATTGACTGGCCATGAAAGAAACAAAACTTTGTTGGGCACTATAAATACTGGCTGCTGTTAGCATATTCCAAACTTGTTAAAGATTTAGTATTAAAAACTTCATACAAGATAATATTAATTTTAAAAATGTTGCCTCTCTTTTGTTTTTGCTTTTCTTCCCACATTGAATGACAATAAAAGAAACAAGATGTTGTTTCAAGCTATAATTATTGTTTGTTAACATATTCCACATTTGTTAAAGGTTTAACATTAAAACCTTGATGCAAGACAATTTTACTTTTGGAATATTTTCTTTTATTCCTGATGGTTTTTTTTCTCATTGATTGACCATGAATGAAAAACAAAGATATTGCTCCTAGCCATAAATATTGGCTGTTGTTAGCATAGTCTTGCTATTTTTTATTTTTTTTTTACCGAGTTCCCCCCTAGCAAGGCAGTAAAGCCACTAAGGCACACAGAACAGAAACATTACTAAGGAGTGAGAACAAAAAAAGAATAATCAGGACAGTAGATAGTGATTGACATTGCATTTAAATTTTTGAAGATTAAAGTTGGCTGGAATGCATGGAGCTGGAAGAGAGTTCCACAAGCAAGAAAAGAAACTGTTAGCCTAAAACTTTACATGTAGCTAAGTCAACAGTAAATTGATGAGATCTTGTTGCCTGTTTAGCACTGTGATTAAATTCATAAAGTCTAGGTACCATAGCAAAGAGTTCATCTGAACAATTACCATGAAAGTAGTCATAGAAAAGGAAAAGGGAGGCAACTTTATGGTGGTGGGAAAGTGGATTAAGCCAAGATGTCAGATTCGGACCAATAATATTGCTGATTCTTCTTTGGATTTTATCAAGAATCTCTAAATATATAGTAGGAGTTCCGGACCATGTGATAGCAATATTTAAGGCATGGGTGAATGGTAGACTTATAAATATAAGTAAGATAATTTTTCTCTCCAGAATCTGCCTCATATGACACAGTGAACCAACCTTCTTAGCAAGGGATTCAATATAGTCTTTCCACTTCATGCCAGCCGAGAATGTTAGCCCGAGAAAGCGCAACAAGCCCCTCTCCTTGAGGTTAGTATCAGCCATGCTGAAAAGGCAGAAAGGTTGTCTCAGATGATTAATAGAGAGCAGTTTAGTTTTGGAGGTGTTAAAATTAACAAGCTACCTTTTGCTCCAGTTAGCAACAAACTGAAGACTGTTTTTGACATAAGTCACCAATTTGACCATATCAAACGGATCAGACTTACTATCGAGACAGGAATAAATAGTTGTATCATCAACATAAATACCAAGTTGAGAACTGATGACATTGGAAAGGTCATTAATGAAAATTAAAAACAAAGTAGGACTAAGAGTAGAACCCTAAGGGATGTCTTCATTAGTACGAAAGGATCTAAAAGAGTGACTGTTCAGGATAACTTTCATTTCACAATTTGATAAGAAAGATGCAAGATAATGTTAATTTTGAAAAGGTGGACATTTTTTTTAACCTTGGCTTGCTTCTATAATTGATTGGTCATGAAAAACATTGTTTTTAACTACAAATACTGTCTATTCTTACCATATTCCAATGTCACATTTGTCAGCAAAAGGAGCAAAATTACAAATTGGAGATGCCAAATTCAAACAGGTAGAAAAATTTAAATATCTGGGAAGTGTTTTAACAGAGTACAGAAAATACGACACTGAAATCATGAAATCAGAAGATGCATTTCAATAGTAAAAGATGCTTTCCAAAAGTTAAGGAAAGTATTATGAAACATGGAAAATTTCATTAGAAGCAAAAGAAAAGAGTACTGAACTATTATGCAATATCAGTCCTCCTATATGGCAGTGTATGCTAGACAGTCTTGTCACAAATGAAGAAGAAACTTGAAGCAACAGAAATATGGTTATACAGAAGGATGCTGAGAATACCAATAGCTTTTGGAATGCATCTTTCAGTATTCTAATGTGTCTTCAGATTTCAGTGTTGCATTTTTTTTTTCATATTCAATAAGATAAAATTATTTTTAAATAACACATTTAGTTTTGGATAATTTTTACTGTAAAATGACTACCTTCCAAGATATTTAAATTTTTGTACTTGCTTGATTTTGTTATCTCTAATTTGGGCTCTTATTTCGATTAACAATCTTATATTTTAATCCTTTTTATTTTGTATGTAAAATTCAATTTTACATACAAAATAAAAAGGATTAAAATATATGATTGAAGTTACTGCTACCTTGGATACTGAATGCTGTCTATATATCTGCTGGTAGAAATTGTGGTATAAAAAGACTTGTGTTTTATTTTAGTATAATCTTCATTCTTGGCACTTTTTTAAAAATTTTTATCATAGTGTTGTGTGTTGTATTTATGCATCAAGGTTGTTTTTGTTAACCCCCCAAAAAAAATTAAAAGTTAAATTAAAAGAGAAATGAAAAAGCTCTACAAGTCAAAGTAAAAAAAAAAATAACACCAAGAACAGTTCTATTGCTGTAAATAAAACTATATATATATATATATATATATATATATATATATATATGTGTTACTCTAATGTGCTTCCATAGTTAGTCAAATGAAGTTGCACTAAAGTCAATTACATGTAAATAGTCATTTTACAGTAGAAATTATCCAAAACTAAATGTGTTATTTAAAAATAATTTTATCATCTTATTGAATATGAAAAAAAAAAAAAAGCTCTTTGAAAATTCTTACTTATAAAAACAATTGAGGAAAAAAGTATTCAAATTCAGAATACATTGGTTGTTTGTTTATTGATACATTATCTTAGATTACCTATGGAAATCAATAGAACCTTGCCTTGATATATGAAGAAACAATTGTATCTATTTTTTTTTTTTTTTTTTTTATCGGTCTCACCCCAAGCAAGGCAATACGAACATTAACATGTAAAGGGTTACAGGGTGTGGAGGAACTAGGAACAGAAACATTATTAATGAGTAGAAAGTGAAAAGAGCAAGCAGGAGGACAGTAGATAGTGATTGACATTGCATTTTAACTCTTGCAGATAAAAGTTGGTGAGAAAGCATGGAGTCAGAAAGGAGTTTTACAAGTTAGAAATGTGAGAAAAGAAACATTTATCTAGCTCAACTGTAAATTGATGAGATCTCACTGCCAGTCTAGTATTGCACTTAAATTCATACCATAGCAAAACAGCTCATCTGAACAGTTATCATGAAAGTATTTATAAAAATGGTGTCTTTAATTAACATATGCATGATGTATAAGTAAATAAAAGTGAGATAACAGCAGAGAATATTGCTCCTTAAGGTTTTGCTTTTCAATGATGCTTTCAACATAATGGATATTGGCACAGGAGAACAGAATACAAAGTCCGGGCTAATCTGTTTTATTTACTTTCACGCAAATATCCATGAATCTGTCCATAGCACAATCACTCTACTCTCATTTGACCATTCTAAGATAAATACAGATCTATTTTGTGACTGAAGTAACTGTGTATTTTCCTACAGCATGTCAGTAGTCATTGTTGTCAGTTAAAAAAGCAAAGATTTTGAATGCTGTTTACCAAAACAGCGTCATCTCAAACCACTTAGAAGGTTACAGCAATATAATCTTCCCACCCTTATCTTTCTCATTTAACCATATGCCATTCTATGTTAAGTATCATACATATTTAAGTGTAACCTTCATAGCAACATGGAAAATGAAGTCGATATATATTTAAATATTGTACATTTTAATATTTCTTATTCAAAAATTTTGGACAGGTATATTGAGATGAAAAGTAAGTAACTGTTGTGTAAAATGTTTTTTTTCATTAAACCATGAACTTGTATATTACAAATATACCAATCAGTATATTCTATTAAAAAAGAAAATATTGTTTTCTTACTCTAACTCCTTACAGCCAAATCACATTGAAGCACCAGTTCCTATACTATCCATTAAAGTTAAGCAATGCTGATCCTGGTCAGTATCTAGATGGGTGACTACCTGAGAATATCAGGTGCTGTAAGTTTAGATATGCAGGTAGTCTAATAGATAATGGCTCAGAATTGTTAATCAGAGAGTTGAGTTCCAGTTGGGTTTCTTATATTCACATATGTGCAAAATACCCTTGGGAAAGGTATGAATTCATTTCTTCTCCCCACTCAGATATGGGTTAATTAGTAAGACTTGTATCACTAAGAATTATTTGCTACAAAAAAATTCTTACAATCTAAAAAAAATATTTTCTGGCTTTAAATAAAGGTTTGATAAGGTGTAGAAAATGAATTAATCAATTCATTGTAAGTCTAAGGTCATCATTATTTTATGACCATTAGGTATTATGGATTGAAAATAAGGGATGTGCTTTTGGTAAGATTTGAACTTGCATCCTTTGTCCTTCTAAGCATGTCTTACTTAAAATTGCCACTGCAAGGTTTAAAAATGAACCAAGACTTGCAATAAAAAGCTAAAGAATAATTTGAAAGAAAAACTTGTAGGTCTAAAACCACCAGTATTAAGATGAAATCCTACATAAAAATTAATAACTGATTAATAATTAATAATTGCTTCATTTAAAAAATTCACATAACTTAAGACAATTACATTTTATATAGGTGTTATATAATAGACTTAAGAGAATGCAGCATGCCTTCACCTTGGATCCTATACATAACAAGTGTGAATGGTGAAATTGAGTTAAAACATTCAAGAGTTTCTTGTGAGAACATTTTATATGACATTATTGAATCGGTTTCATTGCTTAGCTTTAAGCAGAACTGAGAACAATTCAACTTGAGACACAATGCAAGAAAATAACAACAGCAAAGACGTAATGTCCCTTTAAAGAAAAAAAAAGAAAAGAAAACACCTAAAATAGACATAAACCAAAAAGAACAAGACACACTCAAAACAATTGAATTGACAGACAGTAATTAAATATCCTCTAAAAGGTTATGTCTTATTCAAGAACAACAGAACACTGCCAGAGTTTTAAAACTTTCACTCAGAATTAAATACTATTGAATATTCATTAGGACAGCAATAAATGATTTCTTTATGGGCTTTTTCTATCCAGGTTTTTCTATCTACATTATTAAAAAAAAAATAAAGTATTGCCGCCATATCTGAGCTAGAGCTGCCCAGTCTTCACTTGCCTGTCTTGAAATAGTTCAAAAACCATCTCTTTGCTGTCTTGTGGGTGATGAATTATTTCCTACCATACAACCCCTTTCCTAGAGATAAAACATTGCAAGCCTCTTGCTAATCTATTAGTATTTCCATGGCAAGTGTTCTGACAAACTACATTCCTTGGTTCTTCCAGCCCTGA
Organism: Acanthosepion pharaonis; assembly: GCA_903632075.3. Classification (NCBI taxonomy): domain Eukaryota; kingdom Metazoa; phylum Mollusca; class Cephalopoda; order Sepiida; family Sepiidae; genus Acanthosepion; species Acanthosepion pharaonis. Next base: position 411,667 of record CAHIKZ030000562.1, read on the forward strand.
TCAACTGGTACCTGTCATATACACAAGAATGAATAATCACCATTCTTTTGTATTCTATTAGTAAGAAGTAAGATCAACTCGGAGCGCTTCTTCCCAAGGACGGCTGCCATGTGGAACAGACACCCAGCAAGATGTTTTATTAATCACTACAACCTTGACCTCTTCAAATCTAGGGTTAACTGTTATCTTTCCTGCATAATGCCATGAACTTCATTTCTAACCTTTTCTTATGTTCATACAACACCATAATACTCTACTTTGAGTGGCTCTTGAGCCTTGTATTGAGTGAACATTAGTATAAAAAAATTTATTGTACTTTACTGATTGCTTTATAACAGTTTGCTTTGTTTGTATATTCCGTGTCTAATTGATACTAATGTACCTGTATTTCTTTGCTGATTTAGCAAATTTAATTTAGATTCCTTTGAAGATTAAAGTTACAATATACTATGTTTAACAGCAAAAATGTCCAAATTGTGTGACAGTAAAACTGACCATTTGTTAGATTAAGCTTTGAACCGTTGTATCTTAGAAATGATTAAAAATATCTTACTGGAATTCTCTGAGGTTTTTATAACACTATTGGACTCTACTTTGAGCAATAAGAATGTATAATTATTCACCAAGCTTAACAGAAGAATCATGATGAAACTGATCATAAATGAAAATGATATGTTCATCATTAATTAATCATAGCTAAGGATCGGAAGCTCATGAAAGATTGAAATTTTATATATATATATATTATTCCAGGATAACTTTCTGACTTATTCAAGATGATCTTTGCCCTCTCTAACTTCCTGTCCTGGAGTAACAAGGTGCTTCATAGGTTTCATGTACAATTTCAAGTCTTTTTTCACTGCTCTTTGGACTGTTATAGCTGAGACTTGTCTCTCATGTGCCAAATGCCTTATGGATTGAGTTGGATCTTTTCTAACCGATCTCTTTAGCTCTAAGTTGAAATGATGATTCCTTTTCGTGTTGTGATCTCTTGATTCAGTTTTCCTCTCTACTGTTCCTTCTTTTTCAAATTTATTCACCATTCTCTTGATGATTCATGAATGAATTTGAAGATGGAAACCAGAGTATGAATGTTGGTACCATTATTGAATGAGTGAATGATTTTTTCCTCTCACCATTGCTCATTTGTGAAGACATTGTAGCTGAGACAAAATGATTTTAATCTGTTCTCTTTCAAGCTGAATAACTCAAAGGGTTTTTCAGTGATTCTTATGACAAATGGATTTGAAAACCTAGAAAAAGAAAACTCAATTAGTTTAGTGGTTTTTTTAAACATTTTGTGGGATGGACAATTATGCTGTTACATGATTTGGACAATTTTGTTGTTACACACAGTATATGATTTCATACTTTATTCCAGTCTACTGTTACAATATTGTATTTGCAGGCACAAAATCATATATTCTTCCTTGCAAAACCACTTTAAAATATATTTCAATAAATATATGATGAAACATAGAAAAAGTTTTTTCCACAAAATATCTTTGCAAAATAGAGGAGGAGAAGGGGGTGTTAAGAAGGCAAATACGGTAACTATTACCTTCCATTGTACCATAATGAGTACACTTTATATAGTTTTGAAAACTTACATAGTGATTCAGTACTCTCTTCTTTGTTTCTAATTAAATTTTCCTGTTTCTTAATACTTTGCTTAGCTTTTGGATGGCAACTTTCACTATTCCAATGCACCTTCAGATATTAGTGTTGCACTTTACGTACTCTGTTAAAACACTTTCTAGATATTTAAATTATTGAACTTGTTTGATTTTGCCAACAACTTAATTGAGGTCAAAACATCAGCTCATGAAAAACAAATCAAAATCAATGATATATACAAAAGCAAATGTTTTCTTCTTGAGCAAGTATACAAAAATATGACACAAGTAAAAAGACACCTCAGTTTTCAAAACAAAAACATTTGTTTAGTGATGTAAACACTTCATAAATATTTTAAGCAATTAATGGATTTTTTTAATCAGACATTACTTTTTATTACTACAAACATTATATTTTGCAGGCAGATGCGATTGAGTAGATATCACTATTTATTCATTTATTCTTTTCACATAGTGAAATTAACATATACCAGCCATGAAAGATTGAAAAGATTTTGGTAAAGAAAATGTACCTCCTAGTAGGAATTGAAAATGTATCCCCTTTTTAATCTGAGGTGACCACTTTCAAGCCAAGCTGAATGATAAAGCACACTTAGCTTGAAAGTGATTAAAAAAAGAATACAGGTTCAATTCCTGTTAGGAGACACATTTTCTTTAGTAAGACTTTTGATATTGAGACTGGTAGATATTAATTTCACTCTTTTAAAAAACGAACATATTGATGTCCACTCAAACAAGTGTACTCACTAAATATAATTGTTAACTATGCGAACACTTGTCATCCTACCAAGAATTGAACTCAACATCTTTGGCTAACAAATTTCTGAAGATATTAGACTCCTACTCCTCAGCTTAATGGATGTGTTCTAAGCAGTGGCAGTAGCAGGCTTGTCTCCTTTTCTGCCAAAGTGGATTTAACCTTTAGGCATTGTTTAAATTTATTGAAATTTCTCCTCAGTGAAAATTTTTCTGTTGTTTGGTAAAATGTTGTCACTCAGTTTAGTGATGCAAGATCTTGTTTTAACAGATGTGAAGTTAATATAGACAAATTTAGTAATATGAATAAATTCACGATTTGACATAAAATTACTGTTAAAAAATTCAATTTTTATTTGATCTATTAAAATTGAAAAAAAAAAAAAAAAAAAAAATGAAGTATAAAATACAAAATGTTTAATTCAGAGAATTAGGATTATTTAAAGATTATTATAGATCAGGCTAATCAAGAAATAATATTTGAATAAAATTATGGGATTAATCTGATATTAATAAAAAAAAATTCTGAGCCTCCAGTAGACTCTATTGTCTTGAAACACTGTCACTCAATTTATTGATCAAGATCCTGTTTTATCAATAATATTTATATTAATAAGATATTTTTTTTATTCAAATTAAACTTTGCCATTAGAAGGTTTTACTTATTTAAACAGAAAATTTATTTCATTTAATCAGTCTCAATTTGAAAGATGACACACATTTTCTTTGAGAGAAGAATTTCAGGACATTTTCCTTATCTCTTAAACCAAAAATGTTCAAATATGTGCAAGAAGATCCTGTATTAATTAAATAGACTTGACCATTTGTAAAAAAAAAAAAAAAACATCTTGAAAAATTTGGGGAGATAATTTTTGTAGATTAGCATTCATTAGATCTTCTTCAAACCCTGACATTTCTCAGAATAAAAAAAAAAAAAAAAAAAAAATTTTATCAATTTAGAAGGTGGATCCTATTCATAATATTGATACAGTGTAAAATTGACAGGTGACTTTTACAGAGTTATTGAACTTTGACATTATTTACAAACACCAAGTTGAAATAGATATCTGCAATTGTTTTAATATTCTGAATATTTAAACATCTTAAAAAAAAATATTTAAAAATCATTTTGGTGAAGGTTTTTTCTTGGGTGGGGAAGTACATGCACAATCATTGTGGGGATCATAATTACTTATTCTAAATAAAGAATAAACAGATACATCAGTCAGTTATGTATCATGCGTGATACATGCTTAGGCGATCATATATTTTTCAATACATGACTGACGAGGCAGATTATTTCCTGCAGTAGGTTGCCATTACTTTCTGCGGTAGACCAGTTGCCATCCAAGGTCTGTCCTGCTATTTACTCATAGCTGGGGGGAGAAGAGGAGTATTCATACCTTTTCCAAGGGTATTAGCACTCCACTACTTTTATTAATTCATGTAAATTTTTGTTCTTCAATTAAAAATGTATATATCTATCTGTGCTTTATTTAAAATAAGCTTTTTTATTCTAAGAACCAAAAAATAAAAATTAAAAAAAAAAAAGAGTCCATTTTCATAAAGAACATCGAAGTCCTGATAATTGTAAAAAGTCAAAGACAAGGGGAGGCAGCAAGCCATCTAGCTGACGAGCTTGTGTGTAGTGTGAATGGATGGCAGAATGGCATGGAAAGCCAGTATATTACATGCCCTGAAGAAACACAGTACATAGAAGAACTTTGGGAAATAAACTTATCAACCCTTTGCAGGTAACTTAAAACCATAAAATGTTTTTTTTTGATTGCAAGAATTTTTTTATAGATAATAATGTTTTAGTGATACACATCTTACTAATTAACCTATAGGTGGGGGAGAATAGGTAGATTCATACCTCAGTAGTATTTATATATAAGTAAATATAATAAACCCAATGAGAATTAGAACTTGGCTCTTTGATTAACAATTCTGAGTCATTATACATTACACCACCCACACATCCAAGCTTATAGGATCTGGTATTCCCAAGTGGTCACTCATCTAAGTACTGATAAAGCTTGACATTGCTTAACTTCAATGAACATATGGAAAGTAGAGTTCCAATGTAATATGGCTATAAGCTATATTTATAAAGAAAGTTTTGTTCATTAGATACCAACATAAATGATTGTTTCTTCTGAGTACCAATTGTCCAGAAAATTATATTTAAAAAAATTTATTTTTTAAATCATTTCACTCCAAGTAAGGTGATAATGCCACTGAGACAGCTGGGTTATTGAGTTAAAGAGAATGAGTAAGGACAATAAAAGAACAGCATTTAAAAAGACAGAAGATGTTGCATTTAAATTTTTGAAGATCTTAGGTGGCAGGGGAGCAAGAAACTGGAAGAGAATTCACAGATGAGAAGTGCCAGAAAACAGATTATTAGAATAGAACTTATGGTTACATCAAGCTAATCAAACAGTAAAACAATGAAGTCTAGTTGTCAATCTAGTAGCACACTTAAATTCATGCAATTAAGGTACCAAGGAGAACAAGATTTGTAATATTTACAAAATGTGGCACAAGATCAAAATGGGGAATGGGGAAAAAGATGGTCTTCATCTGTCTTAACTTTAAACTTAGCTAACCACAAACACTAACCCAAACATACCACAATATTCCTTAGACCAAAACAACACATTCTTACTTACCTTTCTTACTACATCCACCATAATACCGCAGTGCCTCTATGAAAGTCCTAACTAGTCCCCATATGTACAATTCATTGTCCGGGGCGGGGTGACAACAATTTAAAAACTAACCCAATGAGTATCTACAATATAAAAACAAAACTAGGAACCAAGGAGAGCTGATCAGAACAATTGTCATGAAAATATTTATAGAACAACACAAGGAAGCCATGTAAAGGTAGTTGGAAAGTGATTAAAGTTGGCATATCAGGACCAATAACCTTACAGACCCTTCTTTGGATTTTGTTAAGAATCTCTTGATATATTACATGTGCAAGAAACCTGATATGACAGCAATATTCCATGCATGGGCAAATGGTAGATTTATAAATGTGCAAGATGTTTTCTGATGAGAAAAATTATCTGGTACGACACAGTGAATCAACCTTCTTGGCAGAAGACCTAGCAATGGATTCCATATAATTGCTCCATTACATGTCAGTGGAAAAATGTGAGAGCATGAAGGTGCAAGGAGTTGCTCTCCTGGATGGAGAGCACAGCAGGAAGTATGATAGTTTTTAAAAATAATTCATGGTGAACAGCTAACACTGTTAACAAATCAGGGGAAGTGCCCTGATGCTCAGTGCTGAATCAGAATAAAAGAAATGTGTGCATTATTATCAGAGTAAGAAAATATTCTTTGGTATAATTATCTAATCATGAATGTTGTTCAAAGAGTCACTGAAAGTTACAGTACCAATCAATAAAGACTAAAAGAATTTGATACTGCACAGTTGCATCAACGAATGCAACCTATTGCGATTACACCAGAAATCAATTAATGTAAACAGATCATTTTCAAAGGCCTTATGATTACAGATGGATGGTCGCATGATTTGAGTGAAATATTGGGATGCCTTTAATGTTCTATCAAGTGAAATGACTGCTAAAAATACATGCACTATTTATAAACTATATAAATTTGATAGTACTTGTTATTCGAAATTGGTATTTTAAGATTCTGCATTTATGGTTATTTTGGGGGGGGATTATTTTATTTAAACAGACTAAGATGATTCTGGAGCAACAAGATTTTAATTCTTTCTTGGTGGAAAAAAAATATGTAGTAACCATTGAATTCAGAGCAGGTGTGATTATTAAAAAGTTGGACAAGGTTATGTATGCAGTCATGTTTGTTTGTCTGGGTGTAGTGTCGATCTGTTTGTTTGTCTCTCCACACAATCTTTCTGAAAGTTCTCAATGGATAGCATAACCCAAAAGATCAAATTTTGAGTTTGATCCAGGAATCTTTTTTTATGTTGTTAACATGACAAGATAATTTATCAGGATTTTAGATGTGACATTATAACAATGGAAGTTTGGTGTAGTAACATATGTCATCATGGCCATTATTGCAAGCTTCATTATAATAATTGTTATAAACATTTGTCACAACATAGTTGGGTATCTGAAACCTGTTTTTTTTTTTTATTGACAATGGAGTTGGCAGAAGTATGCTGTCTCTGAGTGCTTGTAATTTTGATTATATTTTATATATTTAGCTTGATTTTTGTGTCTAGTTCTACAGAAGGGCAGACAGGTAGAAAAATCCTGTTCACTTGGAAAATCAGTGCTATGAAAACCTGGCTTTTACTATTTAATATTGGTCAAATGTAAAAATTGTAAATATAAAAAGAAATTCTTTTTATTGAAAAAGATACTATACTTCACTCAATGACCTTGACTAGAAAAACATGCAATGTGTTCTTTTTCTTGTTTAACTGGAAATGTAAATACTTAATAAACAGATGCAAACATGTTGCATTTCAGGGATTATTAGGAAATGACATTTGCACTTCAACATCAAAGTTTAAAAACATTTCATTGATTGATTTTTTTTATTGTTTTATTCATTAGATCATTACTCTCTCAAAACAACTGCATATTTAGTTTAGTTATATATAATTGAAAAACAAAACTAATCATCTTTTCAATGTTGCAAGGAACTTGTGAGATTGACACTTATAAATGTAGAATTGAAATTTGACAACATATATTTATAAAAATAGGTTTTCTGTGATCGATGCAAGACTTTAGTGAGAAGTGAGGAAAGGACAATAAAGAAACAGGAAGAGAGGAGATAGCGATTGGTGTTGCATTTAAATTTTTGAAGATTGTGGGTGGCAAGAAATCAGAAGGGAGTTCCACAAGTGAGAAGTGCAAGAAATTATTAGAAGTGATAGTTGCATCTAGCTAGTTCAACAGTAAGACGGTGAGACTTAGCTGCAAATCTAGTAGAACACTTAAATTCATGCAGTCGAGGAACTAATGAAAAAATTCATCAGAACAGTTGCCATGAAAAAAAGGAAGTCACATGTATTCGCATTTTTATTTTATTCCCCTTTCTCATATATATATATATATATATATATATATTAAAAAGAAGAGGGGGTGCCATAAACAATTTTGGTTGTAATGTGAATTTATTGAGAAAAATATTATACTTTGTTTTACATAATTTCACAAACAGAATTTCTGGTCTGGTCGAGAATATTCCACATTGAACATGAAGAAGAAAATTAATTATTTTATTAAAAATAAAAAATTTTTCTTTCATGTTGAAGATGGAATAGAACAGACCAGAAACATTCTGTTTGAAATTATGTAAAAACAAAGTATAATTTTTTTTCAATAAATCCACATTACAACCAAAAAACGTTTATGCACCCCTCTTCTTTTTAATATACATACTTTTCTCTCGTTGGAACCACTACAACATATTTTTATATATATATATATATATATATATATATATATATATATATACACACATGCAACAGGTAAAAAAATTTTGAGCCACCATGCATTTCTTTAAAAAAAAAAACACCTTAAAATGAGATGTTTTTGTATTTTTTAGAGTAAAAGATAAAATTTCAATAACTACAGTGTATTATCATTTATTTTGACAAAAAAAAAAATAAGCACTTAACTATAAAAATGTATCATACAACATCATATCTTGTTTTTGTTAATAAAACTACCACCTGCCTTAATTACTGCTTTACAAATTCTTGTCATTCTTCCAAACAGTTTTTGAAAAAAGGTAAATGACAGAGCTTCCTAAATATTCTTCAAGCACTGAAAAAGCTCATGTTCACTTTTTGGGTATTCTCTTCCAATGCTTCTATGCAATTCATCCCATAATAGTTCAATGGGAGAGAGCTCAGAAGATTGAGGAAGCCATGTCATAATTTCCAAAATTTTGTACCTTTCTTTTTTACTCAAGGTAATTTTGATATAATAATGTTTGGATTGTTGTCATGTTGAAAGGTAATTTTTTTCCAATTATATGTAAACCAGATGGCATAGCATGTATTTGCTAAGCTGCTTTGATTTTGTGCAAATTACTTAAAATTTAAAAAACAGAGGTCACTACATATCTTTTGTTTACAACATTAACCTGTATTAGTATTTAACTTAGTTAAAAATTTAGATAATAGACCAAATGTAAATAATGATAACTCTTCATCCAAGAAATTTAGATAGAAAAAAAAAGTAACTGTTGGGTAAACAATGAGAGTAGAGCTTATGAGTGAATTTGTCAGCGAGATGAATTTGCTATCATTCTATCATCAATGTCCTTAGCGTAGTCTGGTACAATGTAGTAAGGTAGGAATAAGGATCAGACTCACAGCTTTAGTTAAGTAGTTTCTTCTTCTTCTTCTTCTATGTACTGTATCGCTTTGTAGGCAATCATGGCTCTCCACAATTTCCAGTCTTTTGTAGTTCTTATTAAATTTTGTCTTTTTGCTATATCTCCTAAACCTTGTTTTTCTCATTTACTCAAGCCTGCTAGGTAGGTTATACACTGTTTTCCCCTGTCCCTCTTGCCTTCAATCTGTCCTGTGAGTATCAAATTTTCTAAGCTCTCTTTCCTAATTATGAGCTCTAGAAATTTTAACTGTCTCTTCCTGATTTTAAATATAGGTATCTTTTTTTCCATTTTCTCTAAAACTTTGTCATGGCTCACATTTTCAGCCTGTTCTCAACATCCTTCTGTAGAACCACATTTCTGTGTAGTTTACACAGGAAATATTTTTCAACATTATTTGCTTCCTATTCGAAGCAATTATTTATGAAATGAATATTTAACATTACACAATGAAAATATATTGGATTGAACATTATACAATGAAACTGTCAGAGAAGAATTCAGCTAAGTACTTGTCAGTTTGTAGACTTACTTGTGTGTGTGGTTAAATATTTGTGTTTGCCCATTATATATAATGAACTAAAGAATCAAACAGAAACCTTTAAAAATCTCATGTTAAAAAAAAATGAAAGAATAAAAAAATCTGATCCTAATCAATCTATTGCAAGCCAAAACAAGATTGCCTACACACCACCACAACCCATCTCTACTGATTTCATTTGAACACAAAGAAAACAAAAAAAAATACATTCCATAATATGTTCAATCAAGCATAAAGCTTAGCAGACCGACCATGTGTGATTGTGAAACAAGTTTATTTGTTATTTATAGATCAGGCACGAAATCTATGCACATATACAATTATTCCATGGCAGCTTTCATGTTTTTTGCAGTGATAAGGGTGAGGGTTGATTATCATCATAAATTTTTTTTATTAGTTATATTTATGTAAATTATACAAAGGGAAAAGTTCTTGGCCTGACCCACTGCCCAAAATGTGTCCAAATATCAGAATCTTTTTTGGAATCCATTCTCAGTCAAGCCAAGAACTTTCCAACATCCCTTCATGTACATTTACAGAAACAGTTATCAAAGTAAATAATTGGCAAAAAAAAAAAAAAAAAAAAGGTACTATAAAATTGAGCAAAAAAATGATCAATAGTTATCAAGATTTTTTTTTCTGCTTATATATCCTTGCCACTGTATTTTAGAAAATCATTTCACTTTTACAAGATTATCTGACTTAAAAAGATACATTATAAAATTGTAGCTTGTATTGGGCTAGTAAAAAATTGTGTAACATTTTTTTTTAGCCAGTTCCTCATATAGGAACATTCATTGACTGAGCAGCTAGTGCTATTTTCAGTTGGAATTTATAAAATCTTTCTATTAAAACAATTTTTCAGGAAAATAGGTTTCTCAAGTCCAGTATTGATGAGGGTGTTTTTTCCTAGCCCTTTGTTCAAAGCAGTATCAAATGTCAACATTTAATGTTATTATTTTCTCTTTGAGTTAAATGTACTATCCATTTTAGTTGTTGCAGTGGTTGAAAGTCCTCAAGTGATGTACTTTCTGTTATTTGGTACAGTTTTTTTTTGTGATTTTGTAATGTCAATTCACAAGGTCCAAAGGAGGTTTTTAAATTGACTTAAAAGGAAAAGAATCTATCTATTTATCTCCTAAGGGTGTGTGAGAAATCATATTGCTACAATTAGCAATGGATTGCATATACAAGTTCAGTATCCTTTATCCAAATTTCAAAATCTGAAAGTTTTTCAGGTACTGACATAATTTACTTACTTTTTTTTTTTTGGTTTTCATTAAATTTAACTGTAATCAGAATTAATGTTTTATTTTTATACAAATACTGTACCTGTATGTATTGTAACATTTTAATCAAAATACATCATTTGGTGATCATGTTTTTGTTGTACATATACAGAAATTACAAAACATTTTTACGTGAAATATTAATTTCACCACTTAAAAATCCATTGAGAGTATTACATGACTAGCATCATTACCTGTATTTGTATGTACACAAAATTTATTAAATTTTATATAAAACTATTTTTCATGGTATATGTTATTTATATAAAACTACCATCAGGGTATATGTATAAGCTGTTTTATTAAATATAAAGGGATATCATGTTTATGTTTGAGTTTCATTCTCAAGCTGTCCCATCTTGTAGATGCTACATACAAATTAAATAGTCTGTAATCCAAGATATGAAAACAAAAGCACTTCTGGTTCCAAGAATTTCAGATAAAGGATTCTCAACCTGTATATGATTTCTACTTGATGTCTGGAATGAACTTTAGCTTCAATGGACGTTTCAAAGCATAGAACCTTGTTGAGTATGAAACAGTACATCTTTTGCATGCAAAAAGTTATTAATTCATAAACAACAAGTATAAAATAAATATCATCTACATAATTCCAAAAATACATCAACTGGACTGGCTGTTCATATATCTTATTTTGCGTTCTTTCAAAAATGATCAATATATTTTCTTTTACATGTAGTTATGCCTGTGTTACTTATTTGTAAACAGGAGAGGCAGCTGGCCTAATACTTTACCTGTATGTATTGTAACATTTTAATCAAAACACGACATCATTTGGTAGAGATTGGTAGCTTATAGAATTTTTCTTCTTACACTTGCAGTGATGTCATTGATGATGTACCTTCTCCCTCCAGTTTCTCACACCTGATGTAGAAGTAGTGTTTGGTGTTGCATTTATATTTTTGTAAGTAGTGATCATGTTTTTTTGCACATATACAGAAACACCATGAGAAATAGAGTCAACAATCTAAGTTCAAATTCTGGCAAAGACAATCTATGTTCACTTTTCACTAATAAAATTGAGAAAGGTATAATTCCATCTCCTCTCTCCAGATATGTGTAAAATAGCAAAGTAGACTGGATCCTGTAGCCTGAGCAACAATAAGAAATTTAGTAAAAAAATAAATGACATAATTCAGATAATTTATATGTTTAACCCTTCAGCCTTCAACACATTCAAACACACCCTGTAAATATATGCTTTCAATGTTTAACATGATGTAACCTGCCCCATGTATATTCTACTATAATATATGACATCATTGCAAATAAGACAAAGTCACACAAACAGTGAGACTTTGAGCATGTGCTACTTCTGCCATCACTTCTTTGTTCAATTAGTAAGGAAAATATAAGTTTTGCAATCTTCTTTAGTCTTTTTTTTTGACAGTGAGAAATCAAGCATCAAAACAAAATGGAGTCTATTCAGAGCACACATTTGGGGGATATACAGCCCAGATTATTCTAGAATTTGAGGAAAAAAAATTGAAAAACAGAAGAAATGCAAAATGATTTGATATTGAAACTTCTGACATTAATAGTGATGAACTGATTCAGATGAGGATTATATTGTTGACACATATGTGCCAATTCTTGAGTGGACAAACTGATCTCTATAATGTCAATTTTCCAGTATTTTGGGAACCTAATGGACATACATGTTGATTGTTGAAGGATAGCAGGCAAATGACAGATTTCTTTTTATTTCCCTTTCTTGTAATTCACTCATTTTATTTGAATACATGGGGCTATATATATATATATATATATATATATGGCTTGGAGAATTTGACACTTACAGGACAGATTGAATGCAAGAAAGACAGAGGAAAGAAGAGCATAAGCTACCCAATGGTTGGCAGAGCAGGGAGTGAAAAGGATAGTAAAAAAACAAACATTACTAAGAGCGAAATAGGATAAGAAGTTGTGGAGAGCCATGATTACCCACGTCTTGAAGAAACATGGCATATAAAAGTAGAAGATCATATATAGATATAAAAATTAAGAATACATGTCATTGTTTAAGCAGTCCAAAGAAAATTGCAACAGATAAGGTATAAAGTTATATACTTGAATATAAGCTGATTTCATGTATAATGCAACCCTTGATTTTTTTAGGATGAATTTTAGCCTCTCTAGAAAAAAAATTAGCTGTGTATAGTGAAAATGGTCACCAAAAATGCATGATTTTTAACCTCTTCAAAAAATTAGCTGTATATAGTTTGCCCCCCTACTTTTTGTGTAAAAAATGATCATAAAAACTTGTACTATACTCAAGTTTATACAGTATAACAAAAACAGTAGTCATATGGTATAAACACAGATAAAGTTTATCTGTTAAAAAATGGCTAATTAAAAGAATTATTTCTGAGACATTAAAGTGCAAAGCCAAACAAGCTGATGAATCTCTGTTGAATTGAAATCAACAAAGCAGAATAATAATTCTGAATTGTAATAACCCTGACAGCATCAAGAAAAAAGATGGTTTTGTTTTTGTGGAAAAGCTCTAGATAAACAGCTGATGTCAGTAACAGTTTGCTAGCTTCATGGGCATGATCAGTGAGGATGGCCAACAAGAATGGCTGACTGCATTGATCTGAACATATTGTAGAAGGTCATGTTCTAACTTTATCATAATAGCAATGGAATAACAAACTATAAAGCAAGTATCAAACTGGCCTACATTTTAATTGCAAGCAAGGAAATGCCTTCCAGCATAGGAATCTGAGTTTTTATAGAAAACATATTTTAACAAAATTGAATTCATTGGCAATGCTCACATTCAGTGCCAGGGTTACATATGGGCTGCAGTTCAGGGACCCTAAGATCAGAGGACCCTCTAATCTTGGGCTCTGATAAAACTAAAAAAAATAAATAAATAAAGATATAAGAACAGAGGAGATTTGTTTATTTTCAGATTTAATGGGGCTTCTTTGAACTAATTTGAAACAGTTAAGAGTATTTGGGTCTCTCTAGTTGGAGTGAGTCTTTTAAATTTGATGGGACAGCCTTCAAGGGGATCCATTTAAATTTTGACATATCTTTTATATACGTATAAATTTTTGATGTAGATTCATCTGACAGTATATCTTTTCATTTTTAGACACTAGGAGAGGGCAACATACATAATGAAGGGCACTCAAATTCTATTATCCCAGGGGCCTCGTAAGATCTAAATTTGACCCTGCTCTCATTGAAATCTATTGTAATGGCAGTATGCCTGTCTAACTAAGGCAGCTAGTGAATCCATGTTGCAGAGAGTCTACTTTTTTTGCTCAACATCTACCAGAGCCCACCAGTGGTTTATACGGCAACTATGTTGAGGCCAGTAAACTCAATGATTGACAACTCCCAAATAGTTTCATCTACTCTTATTTCACTCAAAAGTCTTGGGTACAATCTATTGTACAGGCTTATTAACATTTACAGCATTTAACAAAAAAGAATCCACAAATGTTATATCAGCAAGTTGTGAATCTAACACAAGGGTTGGTTTTGAAAGTAAAACCTGTTTGACTTTAATTTTAAGTCCAAGTCAGAATTCCTAAAACTTTTTAAAGCTATAACCTACAAAGTACCCAGAATACCAAGTGGAAGATACATTAGAAAGTAGTTTGTCATTTACAACATACCTCAACGTCAATGAAGAGCAGCTATAGTATTTCATAGGAAAAGTCTTTAATGAAGTTGGTAGCATCTTTCACCAGGGTAATGTGCACTGCCACACTGCATTAATTCCAGTTGGGTCCATAAGAACAGTGAGCACTCACAATGTTATATCCACAGAGTTGAATCACCCACATGTCCTCTATATTCCATTTGTAAGGTGAAATTTCCACTCAGCTTTTTCCCAGGAACAGCTACTTCATGGGACAAAATCCCACATGGATGCTTTTCTGAGCACTACAATCTTAACTTCTTCATGTCAAAGGTCAGTTGCTATATATCCTTATCTCACAATATTTACTTTAGGGAAACTACTTTTAAGCCAATGGCTTAATTTGGACACATTTTCTTTAGTAAGACTTTCAATTTCTAGGTCAGCTTGGACCTTTGCAGCCAAAACCCACTTTGCTATGTCCATAGGGTTGAATTGCCCTCATTCCCTATGTATTACTTTGGTAAGAAGGATGTTCCACAGAGAAAGCTAGTTTCTGAGAACAACTACTTTGGTGAAAAGATGCCCATGTGGATGCTTTCCTGAACACTACAATCTCTTCAAGTCAGTCATTGCCTATTCCCTTTATCCTTATAATGTTCACTTCCTTCTACCTTCTTTTATAATATCACACACCTAATTTACTAATTTTCTACCATGAGTGAGGCTTATGGCCATATCATGCTGAAATATCTAGTTCTCATTTAATTACTGGAGTTAAGCAACATTGAGCTTGGTCAGTACCCAGTCTGGTAGCTGTTTGGGAATACCACATGATGTAAGCTTGGATGTGCATGTGGTGTAATGGATAACAGCTTGGAATAAAAAATTGGAGAGCTGAATCCCAGTTGGGTGCATTGTATTCACTTACGTGCAAATACTCTTCAGAAAAGTATGAATCCACCTCTTCTCCCCCTAGCTATGGATCAAATAGTAGGACTTGTATCAGAAAATCATTATTATCTCAAAAATTCTTACAATCTAAAAATATTTGCTGCCTTTAAATAACCAGCAAAATGTTGATAAGCTGTAAAAAACAAATCAATCTCCCATGAGTTGCTTTTGAGCTTTGTTATTAAGTGAATTTTAAGATTAAAAACAAAGAAAAAATCTTCAAGAATATGAACATTTCATTGTGCTGTCCTAGCCATCAAACTCTTCAGAATTCAGTCCTATAAGTATTTCTGTGATGTACTGGTCCAACAGGTTTGCTGTGCATAACTTTCAGCATGTAAGCTGTAACATTTAAAGGACAAACCTAGCTTGATTGGGTAGGAGCTATTTTGTAAGCAGATAGAGTTATCAGGATGTTGGTCATAATATTTTGGTTCAGTAGTTTATACATGAAACTTATGGTGAAGTGTTAGTCACAGTTGATCCCTTAGAAACAGTGCTTAAACTGTTCAGTTCTCAAAGAGTATCTGATTTCGCATTTCAAAGAAGTTTTGCAGGTTAAATATGTCTATAAATCTCCATCAGTTATAATTAATTGGCCAACTCTTTCATCATAAACACTTTTGCCCAAAAACATACAACAATGGCATACAAAAGACTAAAATCTAATTCAGGTTTCTCTCTTCTCAGAAAGTTTGCTATGTGTAATTTTTGCGGTCTGTGATGACCAACATTTTTGGTGGATTTTATGAGCAGGATTTGCTTACTCATACTGAAAAACCTCAGTATTATTATTAACGTGTAGACAACATTTTTTGTGTATTTGATAGTGAAGAGTGGTTTGAGGTTTTCCATTGATTAATGAATGAATTGCATTCAGCATTAAGGTTTGCAAGTGAAAACAAGAACAATACAGTTCTGCTTTTTTTTTATTGTTTAAAACTTAATCAAATTCTGAAATTGAATGTATTATGAAAGTTTTAGTTGAAAATGTATACCTCGTGACATTTTACAATCTACATTTCTGCTAAAATTGTACACTTTAATAAACTCAAATTGTATGGTCTGCAAATGTGTCCCATTACATTTATCTCAGATTGGTGAGGTTAGCACAAAATTTGCTAGCAAAATCTGTCAGTCTTTTTATTTTTATGCCAATCCATGGCTTGTTTTCACTTCTTAACCTATGATTATAATTCTTTGTAAAGATGTTCTGCACCCACCATCATATTCATTTGGTGATTTATGATTTTAAATGTCAGAGGTTAGAGGTGAGAATTGACCAACACATATCAAGTTAGATCTGTAAAGGGTAATATGTAAATTTGTATACAATTTTCAATACTTCTGGTTCTGCAATTGTGAAACACCTATTAAATAATCTGATTTGTGTCTTGTCTTTTACCAAAGATTTTTCACATTAGCCAGTAGAGCACATTTGGTTTGGTTTGGTTTATTTTACGGCATATCAACCTCAATGAGATCAAATTTGGATTACCATTTGAGAGTGCTTGAGACACTATACATTAAGTCTAGGCAACATTCCTTCTGAAAAAACCTTGCTGGGTTTTAATGTAATCTGTCTGTGATTTATATTCAAGAACCTATACTGGCATCAAACAGAATGCAAGTGCATAGAGAATGAGTTCAGCAGATATACAAAAATAGAAAAGGGCATAAGGCAAGGATGTGTCTTCTCACCAGACTTATTTAACCTATACAGCAAGGCAATTCTAAGAGAATTGGAAATCTTACCAGGATTCAGTACTGGTGACCACAATCTTAACAACATAAGAGACACAGTACTGATAGCAGACATGAAAAAGAAATTACAAAACCTCCTACAGAAGGTAGCAAAAGAGAGCGAGAAGGGACTAAGCATAAACTACATAAAGATATATGGTCATCAGTAAAAGGATGAGCCTGAAATGCAATTTACAGGTTGGGGACACTAAAATCAAACAGGTGCGGGAGTTTAAATATCTGGGAAGTGTTTTAACAGAGGACGGTATGTGCCATGCTGAGATCTGAAGATGTATTGGGATGGCCAAAGATGCATTCCAAAAGCTAAGCAGAGAGTATTGCGAGACAGGAGGATTTCTTTGGTAACAAAGAAAAGAGTACTGAGCTGTTACATGACATCTGTCCTCCTTTATGCCAGTGAATGTTGTATGGTCTCCTTAAAGATGAAGAATAGACTTGAGGCAGCAGAGGTATGGTCCTACAGAAGGATGCTAATGATATCATGGTGTGAATGTGTGAGCAACGATGAAGTCTTGGAGAAGATGCAACAAGAAGCTAATACTTAACATCAAGAAGAGGCAGGTGAAAATTCTGGAAAACGAGAAAGGAGGGCTTGGAAAATCTGATACTCAGAGGTTGAATAGAGGGAAAGAGAGAGAAGAGAAGGGAAAGCAACACATGACATACCTAGCGGGTTTAACCAAGTGGATGACAGAACATGTCCTGGGGGAAGTAGCAATGGGATAAAACTTAATGAGAGCTACAAGGGAAAGGGGGAAGTGGAGAGCCATGATCACTTGCACCCTGATGGGACACGGCACATAAAAAGAAAGAAGAAAATTTTGTATTCCCCACAGATTATTTAAAGTTTAAATCTAAATCAATATTATTACTTTTCAGGCATTGTTTTTACCCTATCATACAGTGTGACAGGCAAAACAAAATTAACAGAAAACACCATCGTCCCTACACATACCTTCAATTTGGGTTTCAAATCAACGTATTTTAAATGATATAAATATTTTTACGTTTTTGTTAGGATATGTGTTTCACCTTTGATCTGGAAGGATCAAAGGTGAAACACATATCCTAACAAAAACGTAAAAATATTTATATCATTTAAAATCTTGGGTCAATTATTGAAATTCATTTGAATCCAAAATTAGAGGTCCTGGTTCAGGCCCTACCTTAGCTTTGTCATATTACATGTTCTTTTTTTAAAAGTTTCTATACTATTATAATAATATAAAACAGAAAATATTAGAAAATGCTGTTTCATATATATATTATATATATATGAAACAGCATTTTCTAATATTTTCTGTTTTGTATATATATATATATATATGTGTATTTAAAAATCAGGAGATTAGTTGAATCCACTACCTTCGTTTCAACCTAACGGTATCCTCAGGCGATTTTTATCAAATGACCTTTAATGCTTTATTTTTTTTAAAAAAAACTAATGAACACTATATTATCAAAAAAATAAATAAACGCACAGCATTGGGTGTAATAGAAAGGAGGGAAGAGGATGTAAAGAAGAAAAGCAAGGGTATTATTTATAGAGAGAGAGTTTTTAATTAGCACCTGGCGATTGTGTTGTGCATGAAACTCAGTGTTGTGGTACCAATGATTATATATATATATATATATATATATTATTAATATAAATTAATTCTGTTGTTATACACCAAGCACTATTTTATTAGCATTGGCACTCAATGTGAGATATATATATATATATATATATATATATATATATATATATATATATATATGAAACTGGAAAGGTTTTTTTTATGATGCATTTGATCCGTTAGGAATTCATCAGACTGAGCTTTGTTGACATTGTCACATCTACACATGTGCACAAAATGAGAGACACAGGTAGTTTCAAAATAATCTAGCCCAAATTATCTGTATTCTTTTTCTTTTTCTCTCCATCACCTTTGTCTTTGACTATCTCACACTGTGACAATATAAAATCTACCAAGAATGGTGATATATTGTAAGAGCCTGGACACAAATTTATTGGATCAAGGCACTTTCCAGACATTTTCATCTCAGGGAATGCTACTTTGATTAAAAGAGAAAAATAATCCACTATGTCAAAATCGTGGTTCATTTTGTTATGGTGATCAATATTCTTTCAAAAATTTTGAAACTACCTGCATCTCTCGTTTCGTGCATATGTGTAGACATGGCAACATCATCAAAGCCTAGTCTGATGAAATCCTAATGAATGAAATGCATCACAAAAAAATCTTTCCTGTTTGTCATATTTTTCTAAATACTGATTTGTTGATATACAAAATTATATATATATATATAATAACATCTACAATTAAACTAATGAAGTTAGTATGGGTAACACTCTACATCCTGCTTTCTCTGACTTTTACATGACACACATTGAAAACAAATTGTTCAAAATAACAAACTAGAAATCTACTCGAGATATGGTGATAACATTTTTATACTACCAAGTAATAGTAATAGTAATGAAATGACAAACCTAAAGTCAACTTTTGGAAAAAATCTATACTAAAATTCTCAAACTCATACAAAAATAATAAAATCCCATTCCTCAATGTTTACGTAGAACTCAACTCCAAAGCATTTAACACCTACTTATCTATGTATAAAATTCTGTGACTTCCATTAGTCTGTCCATCTGTCCTCTAAAATAGTCATACATTGACCAATTAAAACCAAATTTTGGGGAGAAGTGCAAACAGGTAAGCAGGTACAAAATACAGTTAGTCTTACTCAGGTGTGTAGCTTAGTAAAATAAATTTTCATTCATTTTTTTTGGAAAAATTAAAAATTTTATTATTTAACATACAAAATACTCCCACTATTTTAAAAACAATTTAATGATTAAAATAAATACTTATTTAATAAAAATGCAATATTGTTTTTTGTATCTTTTTCTATATATATATATATATATATATATATATATATATATATATATATATATATATATATTCCATTTGGTAAAATATAATGCATAGTAGTAGCACTGGAAATATAAACACATTAGGGAGAATTTCAAATAGGCAGCGGGAATATTTAATACTAAATGCTTTTAGGATTTCAACATGCATCAACAATTCTAGTATAAATAAAAAAGAACACCTGCCTCTTAACCTATAATACTGAATGTCCACAAAGATATAGGAGAGCTGTGATAATAAAAAAAAAAAAAAACTTTCCCAAATAGATCATACCTAACCTCCTCTTCCAAGAAAATATTCTTTAGTGAACTCAAACACATAAAATAAACATTGTTTAATAATAATTTTCCCAACTACATTATTGATAACCAAATAAAATTATTTCTACAGAAATGACACCAATACTAAAGTATAACAAAACATGTTTTACTGCAACTAGATGCACAAAAATTATAAATAAAATTAATCACTATGTGACGCAACATTAATCAATACATTTCACCTGTTGACCCCCAGTAAACATATAAAACTTACATTATACTATAAATACTATAGAAAATTAAACACTGCCAACCTCATAATTAGCAATAACAACACACCTATCAAATCTAAACTCAGGAGCATCAATGTATTTTATCAATTTCACTGCCTGTACAAGACAGCAACTCTTGTAATAAACTGAATGACTGCATTGGATATATGATAATAACAATAAGTTGAAGGCTGACAACCCACTTAAGTGATCTCAGTGCCATAAAAAACACTTAGACATTCATGCACATCTACCTGCCCTCATCAGAAATATTCTTGTAGATAACACCATTCTAAAGAAATCTAATTGTAAGAGACATCTTAAAAATATTGAAGCTCTTTATATAAAACAATTTAAGCTAAGCCTTAACCTTACCCTATTTGACTAGCATAGTAACATATTGGATATCTTTTAAAAGGCATCCCAACATGGAATCACAACCACATATCTTCTAGCACAGTTTAGAAAATCTACTACTTCCATACAATACAACCTAGAACAAAAACACAGGAAAATATATTTAAAATACCCCCCCCCCCTTGAAAATGACTAATGAAGGGGGTGAAAATGCTTGGGACAATAATCATCATGGGCAGTTTCTACACTCTTTTAGCATCATGAAAAGGAGAACTTGAAAAGAAAAAGATTTTCCTTTTCTGTCACATTGAATGAAGTGTGTGTGTGTGTGTGTGTGTGGATAGATAGATAGATATATATTTTCTGTTTATGCATTATTTTTATAGATACAATTTATTTAAGAAAAATGCTCTGTTTCTTAATTAAACAGTATTAATTACATTTACCAGCCTGAATGTTTGAGAAATTTTGTAGAAAATGTGTTCTTCAATAGTAATTTGGATTTTGCTAGATTTGTTTGTTTTTGATTTTGTCGGTTGCACAGTATAGTAGGGTCAGTTAGGCATTGTTTGTAAGAAAAATAGCACCATGATGCAATTTACTTTGCCAGAAATTTGGAAACAGCATGCTGTACTGCTTGGCATTCATGCCAGAAACGCCAATACGAACATTTCAGAGTGTTTGAATATCAATCTGAGGACAGTGCAGAGAATTTGGAAAAAGTTAGATGAGTCTAATGGCGATTACGAAGGTATGAAAGCTGGGAAAACTGACTGATCATTCTGATAAGAAAAGAATTCCTAAATTTGTTGGTGAGAGCTTCAGACTCAACATGGGTCCTACATCAAGTGCCTTGAGGAGGCAGTGCTTCCTTGGATCAAGAGGGTGGCTGCTGGAAGACCCTATGTTTGGCAACAGAACTCTGCATAATGCCACACAAGCAGGAGAACCCAGTCATAGCTGTCAGACAATTTCTGTGACCACATCACCCCTTATATTTGGCCTCCTAACTCCCCAGACTGCAACCCACTTGATTATTATGTGAGTGGAGCAGTTGAGCGAGAGACAAAAAAAAACTCCTTGAAACACAATAGATGAACTGAAGGCAAAGATTATGGCAGCATTCACAAATGTAAACAAGAAGATCACCCAGAAGAGTTGTAGTAGATTCCAAAGTCATCTGGAGGCTGTGACTGAAGCCAATGGTGTTTTTATTGAATAACTTATTCTTTAGTATTTCAAGATATTTTGTGTATTTTTGGTAAATATATCTGTTAAAATGAAATGTCAGTGTTATTTTCATTTTTGCATAATTCAGACAACATCTCTCCATTGCACACTCTGTGTGTGTGTGTGTGTGTGTGTGTGTGTATAAACTTGAAACTGATTGGTGACCGTGAGAAAATCAGCAGGCAATTGCTGAAACCTGTTGATGAGTGAACTGAACAATTACAAAAAAAGGTTTTTCAACAAAAACTATGGATTTGTGATGCTGAACATTAATCAACTAAATGACAAATTTTATTTGTATTAAACCTATATATATCAGATATTTTATATATAGACAGATTAATAAATGATCAATGTATCAAATTACTATGTATTTGAATTCAAAAATAAGTTCCTGAATATTGCAAATATTGATAAACTTAATTCTATTTATGAAGTAACAAATCTATTGGCCTAATGTATTGGTAAAATATGTCAGCGAATGTCAGAGAAAATTACCAAAATATATTTTGCTCTGTTATAATAAACAGTTGATTGGCATTTTTTTCATTGTGAAACAACATTAGTTTCAGTTTCTTTTCAGATAACAAAACTAATTCAGCTGATGGAAATTCACCTTCTGAATAGGGTAAGTTGAACAAAAGTGTTCAATGTTTTCAACTCAATTAGAGTCAATCAAACTTTTCACTGCAATAAGATTGATAAAGCCTGAAGGCTGTACAGAAAGAGAACTGAAAGGAGGTTTTCTAAAATTTCTTCTTTCATTCTATATAGTCTATTATATTGGTTGTAAATTGATAAAACCTTCATGTCATTATCTATAAATAATAATGAATGTGCACATAGCAATAATATGCTATGTGGCTTGTTGTAGACAATAGTTCTACTCAGAGAGAAAATCTAGATCCAGTTCTGGGGGATGAAAATGTTTCTTTCATACAAGATGTCGAATGTCCAGAAATGATTTCCAATTGTGTTAAAAATTGTTAATCAGTACAAGAAGGAAACTACAGGAACTCTTACAGAAAGTAGTAAAGGAAAGTGAGAAGAAAGGACTAAACATCAATTGTAAGAAGAGAAAATGTATTGTTGTCAGCAAATGAAAAAATCCCAACTTGCGAATTACAAATTGCAGACACCAAAATTAAACAAGTACAAAAATTTAAACACCCAGGAAGTGTTTTAACAGAGAATGGAAAATGCCACAAATCTAAACGCATATTCGGAGAGCAAAAGATTCCTTTCAAAAGCTGAGAAAAGTATAAAGAAATAGTAAAATTTCATTAGAAACAAAGAAAGGAGTACTGAACTGTTGAACATTAGTCCTCCTATATGGCAGTGAATGCTCAAAGAAGAACCAATATAGCTGACAATAGTGCACTGTGAGAAAAAGACTTTGCCTGCATTTCATGAGAACAAGTTGCTCATTGCTTTTGTTTAACAGCATATCAACATTAATGGGTTATTTAATACCAAAATCTAAATATTTTGTATGCAATTTTTTCATTTTATTTATTTATTTTTGATTCATGATACGAATCTTACTAATTAACCCATAGCTGGAGGAGAAGAAGTAGATTCATACCTTTCTCAAGGGTATTTGTGTATAAGTGAATATAACAAACCCAACAGGAATTGGAACTCAGTTCTTTGATTAACAATTCTGAGCCATTATCCATTACACCACCTGCACATCCAAGCTTACAGAACCTGTATTCCCAAGTGGTCACCCATCTAGGTACTGACCAAGCTTGATGTTGCTTAATTTTGGTGATCATATGGAAAACAGTGTTTCAACATGCTGTGGTCATAAGCCGTGAGAGCAAATAAACTTTAAAAATTTATTATACTGACAAAGAAACCTGGTGTTAAAGACGACAATGACAATTAGTATGAATGCTTTCATATGAAAAATCACAGAACATAAAGCCTGTTAGACACCTCAGCAAGGATTCTATGGAGTATCAAATTGAACTCTGCTGACAAATGTCTCACTACAAAAATGTTTTATTTTGGGGACTTATGTCCAGGCAAATTCTCTGAAACAGTGAAAAAATTTGGACTCACTATCAACATAAAGAAGACTGAACTAATGTACAAGCCAGTACCAGGCAATCCATCTCTCACAAATTCTTCCGTATTCATTGAGGGGGACGGCATTAAAAACTTTTGCGGCATTCACATATCTTGGATCAACAGACTCTTCTGATGGAAAAATGGACACCGAAATCCACTCCAGAATAGCCAAAGACGGCACAGCATTCGACAAACTTAAACATAGGTTATGGACCACGAAAGACGTGTCTCTCAGAGTAAAGATCGACCTATACAGATCAGTCATTCTCTCAACCATTCACTATAGTGCTGAAACTTGGATCCTGTACTGCAAGCACGTAAATCAACTTGACGCCTTTCACATGTGCTGCCTTCATACCATATGTGATATAAAATGGGATGACAGGGTCAAGAATAGTGCAATACTGAAAAAAAATGTAACAACATCACAGGCATTGAAACTATTCTAGCAAAGATACAATTTTGGTGGGCTGGTCATGTTGTGAGAATGGATGAGCATAAGCTTCCAAAATAGGTTCTGTATGGACAACTATTAAAGTCCAAGTGTTCAGTTGGATGTCCACTCTTACACTACAAAGACAAATTGAAAGACAACTTGAAATGTCTCAACTTTGATTTGAAAACCTAGGAATCCCAAGCATCAAACTGAAAGGAGTGGTGTAAGACATGTTTCATTAAGTTAAAGGGTTTTGAAAACAGTAGACTGAAGCACCGTGATCAGCTTCATCAAGCTCTGAAGCAGAGATACCATCAAAATCCTGCTTTAACAAATTTAATCTGTCAGTGTGGCTTTGTTGCCTGCAGCAAGGCTGGACTAGTATCACATTTAAGAAAGCACAAATGAAATATGTCTTCCCCTTACCTGATTTTCTCCACAATAGCCCCTGCTAGCATGCATAAGTGTAAAACAAAAGGCACCATCCAGTGCTGACCCTCATTTATCATTCACGATAGGAGAGTTCACCATATGTCAAGGCAAATATCAGCCAAACTGTAGGACATCCAAGATGCTTGATAAAATGATAATGGTGAGATTAGCTGTTTCCATACAGGAAACATTCAGCATTACTGTCAGCTGACATTTATAAAATCTTTCTCTTAAAACAATTTTTCAGTTAAATAGCTTTCTCAAGTCCACTAGTAGCTTTCTAGTATTGATGGGAGTTTCCTTTCTACACTTTTCTTTAAGGTAGTGTGGATAGTTAACATCTAGATCACATTATTATTTTAGCTTTGAGTTACATGTGTTATCCAGTTTAGTTGTTATTGTTGGAAATGTTCCAATGAAGTAGGTTCTTGTTATTTGGTAAAGTTATTTGTGATTCTGTAGTTCCATTTTATAAGATTTGATAAAGGATTGTTTTCTTTAAGACTGAGAGGGTTCATTCAAAGATTTACTGTAAAAAAAAAGATACAACTCAAATATTAGCACTCAGACAACTGAGATGTTCTCAGACTGTGAAAGAATTGGAGAGCTGTCCATAATTCTGAGAAGAGACATTCTTCAGAATGACAGGCAAAGCTCAATCCTCACTTTCCAGCCTTGATAGAGCTCATAATCATTGATGCAGTCTTGTGGGGGTATGTCTTATTTTCCACTCTATAACCATTCTCCCAAAGATGCAATATTGCAAGACTGTTGCTACTCTATTGCTATTTCCATTGCAAATGTTCAGATGAGCAAGATTCTCTACATTCACCAATTAAGACCTTTACTTTTAGGGCACGTCATGCTACTTTCATGAAGTCAAAACACATATATTTCCCCTGTGTTCCAATTGTAAAAAGAAAGTTCCACTTGGACAGCAATTTGTGGAACAAACTTGCACATCAGTGCTTCCCTGAACACTTTAATACTGACCTCTTCAAGTTAAGGGTCAGTTGTTATCCATCCTCCTTATCTCCACTTCCTACCACCATCCCTTCCACTCATATCTCACCCTCATTCATCATTACCAACAGTAACCCCCTAACTTGAGTGACTCTTGAGCTTTGTATTGGGTGAAATTTATAAAAAAAAAAAAAACTAATCAGTAAATTAAGAAGATCTACTTCAAAACTTCTACTCACTAGATTTAACACTCTCAATTCATATCACTGAAAAACTTTAATGCCAAATCCTTTAAAAAATGTGGAAGAGATCAATTCAGAATCATTAGAATTTTTTTAATTAGGAAATCTTTTAATCATCTGCAAAGAATGAATGGTTGATGAAATTAAGTGTAAAATACTTTTATGGGGGTCTAATTAAAAGAATTAAGATGGAAATTATAGATATTAGAATAACAATTAAAAGAATGCACATTAGAATATTATTTGATTTTGCTGTCTTAAGAATTGGAGACAAGAAATATCATAGAACAGCCAGCCACAACTGTAGGCTGGGTATTGCCATGCTCCATGCAGTACAGCAAAATATTGATTAAAAATACATTATTATAAACAATAATACAAAGTGGCCTAATGGATAGGATTTTAGAAAATCAAATCAATGAAATAGTTTTATTGATTTTTCTCCTAAAATTATTCAGCTCAACGTCTGATTATTATGCCCTTAAATAATCTCTTACAAAAACTCTAATCTCCTAGATAAGACAATAGTGTCTACTGGAGGCTCAGAAATTTGTTTTTATTAGTATCAGATTAATCCCATAATTTTATTCAAATATTGTTTAAATGCATATTATTTCTTGATTAGCTTTATCTATAATAATCTCTAAATAATCCTAATTCTCTGAATTGAACATTTTGCCAAGTATTTTACACTTCATTATTTTTCAATTTTAATAGATCAAAGAAAAGCTGAATTCTTTAACGGTAATTTTGCCTGTCATGTCATGAATTTATTCATATTACTAAATTTGTTTATATTAACTTCATGTCTGTTAAAACAGGATCTTCTCAATAAAGTGAATAAAAACATTTTACCAAACAACAGAAAAATTTTCACTGAGGAGAAATCTCAATAAACTTAAATAATGCTTAAAGGTTAAATCCACTTTGGCAGGAAAGGAGACAAGCCTGCTACTGCCACTGTTTAGAACACATCCATTAAGCTAAGAAGTGAGTCTAATATCTTCATAAATTTGTTAACCAATGAGATAAAAGGACCACATGAGTCAGCATAGTTAACAATGTCAACAATTTTTATTTTAAAGAAATAGTATCCATATTTTTCAGTTTTTATTAGCTTGTGGTTTGATTGAGTGATTTATGGGTTCTTTTAGCCATACCATATTCTGGATTATAAGAATAATTCTTTTTTTTTAATTTTTACAAGTCAATATTACATTAACAATAATTTGAGAATAACAATGATTTCTTCCAGATACAAGTCCTACTATTTAACCCATAGCTTCTAATACTTTCAATGCATGTAAACAACCTATAACTGTTGAGTGATAGGACAACCAATAAAGATTTGGGAATAATCTTTTCAGGCAGAGGTGAAATCAGTAGGCCGAATTTAAGCTACTTTGTCCTAATTTTTTTAATACTAATATTCCTCCAGTACATAGTTCAAGAGCCACTCAAGGTAGAGGGTAACTGTTAAAATGGTAATGATGAGATGTGTGATATAAATGAAAGCATAGTTAGTAAGAAATAAAAATAGGTAATTATTTACTGTTGATATGAAGAAGTTATATAATATCAATCCTCCTATAAGGCAGTGTTGGTGGACAATCTCTTCACAGATGAAGAAGAGACTTGAAGCAACAGAAATGAAGCTACAGAAGGATGCTGAGGATATCATGGACTAAATATGTGAGCAATAACAAAGTTTTAGAGAAAATGGAAAGAAAATTACATTTATACTTAACATCAAGAAAAGATAGCTGAAATTTCTACAGCACATAATGAAGAAAGAAGGCTTGGAAAATTTGATACATACAAGAAATACTGAAGGCAAGAGGGATAGGGAAAAGGCATGAATCTCTCTCCCAATTGTGGGTAAATAGTAGGGCAATCTGACCCTTTTGGCCTTGTCAAACTGCCCAGCTAAGATAAGTAACCCTGAAAAATACCATCTACAACTTGTCAATTGCCAGAACTGGTCCCAAGCCTGGGTGAAAAATGAAAAAGATTTATGTGTTGCACTCACCCACTGGCCTGTTAAGAACAAAGAGAACTACAGTTATGAGAGAAACAGTGAATACATTTATAATGTACAAAATTCAAAATGAAAAAAGACATTATCCAATACACTTTGTCATATGATAGAATCTACTACTAATCGTTGAAGATACTTCTAAGATTTCTCTAATATTGGAAAAAGATGACGCTAATCAACCGAATAAAATAAGTAAAAGATTGTTTCAAAATACTGAGAATTGAAGAAAGAGTTAATCAATATAAAAAAAATAATCAAATAATCACTTGGGCTTTTGTCCAAACATATTTGTTTCTCTTCTTTTAGGCAAAAGTGACTTTTGTAAAGATTATTTTTTTGTCCTCATGAATGTTTCTACTTTTTTCCTCCTGCTGGGATATCTATTTCAATCTTCTTATAAAACTAGAAAAATCAGTATCTGCTCATATTTCTGAGATGAGGTATTAAAAACTATTTACATTGTTTGAACTGTTGTCCTCATCTTTATGGTCATATTCACAACATTTCGCCATTGTGTGCTCTGGCCTCCTTTTATGAATATGACAATAAAGATGAGGACAACAGTCCAAACAATGTAAATAATGTAAAAAAAAAAAGTCAGGTAGAATAGTTTCTATCTAACCAATATAAACCTTCATAATTCCTCTTTTCTTTAACTTATCTCTTCAAAACATGGACGATCATGGCTATCCACAACTTCCTGAAGGGTTTTACCATATATTCAATAATAATAATAATGAAATTAACTTAGTTTCCTTAAAATTTTAGTAAGTTTTTGCCTAATCTAACTTGTTGGGTAATGGTAATCTTAGTGCTGATGGAATTTGAATTTTAGATAATCCCCATTCTAGAAATTTGGATAAGGAGCTACTGCTAAAGTAAATTTATTACTAAAAACAAATCAGTGGAAATAAGCTCCTAGTGAGTATAAAACAGAAAAAGAATTTACTCATGACCCACAAATGAAACACCCATCATTTTCAAAACACACACATATATATATATATATATATATATAAAATGTCATAAAACAAGGTTTTTCCTGAATGTTCTAGTATTATTTTCCTTGTAGGCTGCTGGGTCATGTAGTTCAAAAATTGTCAGTCATTTTAAATGAAACTTGCATAAAAGAGAGATTGTTGCCCAAATACACAATTTTTTTTTATATATATTTTTTCTTGTTTATATGTGATTTTTATAGATACAATTTATTTAAGTAAATGCTCTGTTTTTAATTAAACAGTATTAATTACATTTACCAGCCTGAATGTTTGAGAAAATTTGTAGATTCATTCAGGCTGGTAAATGTAATTAATACTGTTTAATTAAAAACAGAATTTACTTAAAGAAATTGTATCTATAAAAATAACATATTAAACAGAAAATATGTTAAATAACTGTTGGATTTAATCCACTTCATTATATGTGTGTGTGTGTGTGTGTGTGTATGTAAATATTCTCAGACAGAGTATATTTGTAGAAGAGACAAAATGAATGAAAAGACAAGAGGAAAACTATATTTAGTTTAGCTGACACGTTTCATCATTCTAGAGACTTTATCAAGTCAAATGTGATGGTTTTATTTTGCAACTAGTATATATTTTACAGTTACTAAATATTTATGAGCATTCTTAAATTTGGAAATTCTGAGTAACTGTAAAATATATACTAGTTGCAAAATAAAACCATCACATTTGACTTGATAAAGTCTCTTGAATGATGAAACACATTGGCTAAACAATTAAATATATATATATATATATATATATATATATACACACACATTTATTCAGACATGTATAAATATAGATTTATGCTTGTGTATATGTTTATATATATTGTTGTATAGGTGAGTTTTTCTTATCACTTTAAACATTATTTTCAGTGGATACCCATATTTGAGTAGATTCTCTATTTATTTTTAAACTATATTTATCTTCAACTATTGGCCTGAATATTTGAGAAATCTTATTAAAGAAAAAATGCACTCTCAGCCACAATTTGAATATCCATCCACCTTTGCAGGGGAAACCATCATTAGATCCAATGTGCTTTATGTTCTTTTAACCGACTCAGCCACAATGGGTATTGTTGATCAAATAAAGATCTCTACTTCCTTATAAGTCAATCCTTCTCATTCTGATTCCCAAAAGAAGATAAATGCTCAGTTTCATATCCAAAATGTAAAAATATGCACTCACACACCATAGAAATACAAATATTTTTCTAGATATATTTCATTTAGCAAAAGGTTTAAGAACTTAATGTTTCTTCCTTGCATAATTTAGTAACCACCTCATTTTCCTTGAATTGATAGAATTATATGTATTCATCTCAATCGATCATGGCTTTTTAGGAAAAGAAGTGCCATGGTCTTTAAGCACATCAGAATGAATGTAGACTGACTTTTTCAAATCTTTTTTTTCCTTTTTAAATACACATAACACCAAATCACAAATGTGTAATTCTTTTGTTAAGAAGATATCTGACGGTAAAATATATTTTGATAGACCATGATGAAATCAAGCAAAAGTAAGCTTTCACATTTCAAATAAGAACTGCTTTTTAAAAATGCCAGTGCAACACAAAGGAATTTTATTGAATTTATAGAGGAGGAGGAGTGAGATGAAAATGCGTAACATTGTTCTGCCAATGAACAATGGTATATATGAAATTTAGAAGATATCCCAAAATAGCTCACCCATTTCTGAATACATCGAGCTTATAAATAGGTCAGATAAAATAAAAATTGATCATACTTTCCGATCTTGATTCATTCAAGTTATAAATACTAAGAGATAAGTAATATAATGATACTAGTTTACCTGGGACTGTCAAAAAAATGAAGACAGTATTTAATTTTGTAATTGCATTGGTTTATATTTTCTGCAGGAGTAATGTAAAATTTTTATCTATGCAATTAATGATATAGTCAAATGTAAGAAAGAATTCAGATTTTGAAATCACTAAAAGGAAAAATATCCAAAGAAAGCTAAAATGACCTGTTCTGTCAAAAAAATGAAAGCAACATTTAAGTACTTTTGCAGACTTTCTGAGTAATCTAAGAATTTATCTGAAAAATTCTATTCTTGTTTGTAAGAAACAATTCTGTATTTTATATAATTAAAAAGGAACAGAACCCAAATCTCACATAATCTGTACCACCAAGAAATACATACATAGCCATGTTTTTTTATTGGGATTAATCTCACGCAAAGCAAGGTAGGGCCTACCTGACAGAAGATTTGTCATAATGATTTTAGACAAGATTTTACAAGGCTGGATGCTCTTCCTGATGCCCAAATCAGACATTTATAGAGACATCATCTCTCCCTCCCTCTCTCTCATATATATATATATATATATATATATATAAAGCAATTTCTAAAGAATTAATATATTTTTTATTTATTAATCTGACTTTTTTTTTTACTTTAAACATTATTTTTGTGGATATTCATATTTGAGTAGACGCTCTATCTTAAACTATTTTATCTTGTCTACTGGTCTGAACATTCAAGACTTGAGACACCATCCTAGCCATATATGTTTGGCATTGACTCCTTTAAGAAGCTTATCCACCCTTTGACAGGCCTTGGTTTCCATCATGTGGAGGTGAGATGCCACCCTCCTCACCCACAGAAAATCTAGTAGGGGAGCTGGTTTAGATGTCAACCACCTGTCCATGTGGCAGCCTGTACTGGGTTACATATTACCAGTAGCAGGCTTAAGGCTGACTATAACAGAATTATTTTAAGTACTTTTGCAATTGTATTGGTTATATTTTCTACATGAGTAAACTAGGATTCTTTAGAGATACAATTAACTTATATAGGGAATTCTGATTTTTAAGTCATTAAAATAAAAATATCCAAAAAAAAGATAAAATGAAACTAAAAAACAATTATGAATAGACTGATTTTCTTCATTTATTAATGAAATATTCAGTTCTTATGGTAACACAAGAAGTTTATTTATTAGTATAAATAATGTCTCATATTATTCAAATTATTGTATATATCATACTGGACAATCTCCTCACAGACAAAGAAAAGGCTTGAAGCAACAGAAAAGTAGTTCTACAGAAGGATGCTGAGAATAACATGGACTAAATATGTGAGCAACAACAAAGTTTTATAGAAAAATGAAAATGTGTGTATCAAATGAAAACAAGGAAACCTATACTTAACATCAAAAAGAGATAGTTGAAATCTCTAGAGCACATAATAAAAAAAGAGGGCTTGGAAAATTTGATACACACAAGAAATACAGAAGGCAAGAGGGATAGCGGAAAATAACATATAACCTACCTAGTAAACTTGAATAAATGCATGATGGAAGAAGGTTTAGGAAAGATAGCAAAAAGACAAAATTTATTAAGAGCTACAAAGGATAAGAAGTTGTGGAGAGTTATGATCATCAACGTCATGAAAGAACATGGCACATAGAAGAAAAAGAAGAGAAGAGAAGGATGTGTGACTTGCTACTTAATTTCAGTGTTGCACTTTCCATCTACTGTTAAAACATTTCCCAGATATTTAAATTTTTGTATTTGTTTGATTTTGATATTTGTAATTTGTGTTGGGCTGTACATTTTGCTAATAACCATATATTCTTTCAATTGATGTTTTGTCCTTTCTTCTTGCTTTCATTTACTACCTTCTGTAGGAATTCTAGTTTTCCTTCCATGTCTGCTATCAACCCTACATCATCTTATGTTGTTAAGATTGTGGCCACCAATAATAAATCCTGGTAGGAATTCTGATTATCAACTATGAAACACTTTGGCAGATCCCTTTACACAAGCCAAAAAAATATGCTCGCACCACATGATAAAGCATATACTTATTGACCCTACTAAATTTTAAAATAATTTCAAATTAAAATTAAAAAAAAAAAGTTAATATTTATATTATTCTTATTTAAATTTTCCTGTGTTGTGTTAAATAATGCTTAGATACAGAATTTCAATTAATTTCAAAAGAGCCACGAAATATGAATTTAAAACATTCTTACTTTCACTTAATTTCTGTTTGAATTTCTGGGTTGAGGTGGTATCTTTATTTACATGCTGACTTTTCTCCTCATCTTTGTTATCATGTTTCACCCACTCTTCACTCATCAGGTGTACGTCCCTATAGGTTACCCTGATCGACATACATTTGATGAAGGCCACAGGATACAACACTTGAAATGTTGATGACAACAACAAAAACAATTTCTTACTTTATTTACATTATTCAGACTGCTATCCTCTTCTTCATTATCATATTAACAATGTTTCAGCCATTGTACACTCCAGCCTTCTTCAGGTGATTTGAATTTCGAGTCAAACCCTTTATTTCGTCCATAGGAGTAGATTGTTCTAGTTCCACGTGCCATACCTCAAGGACACATGGCCCAGTAGATAAAAGTGTTGGTCAGATTCAGTGACTAGGCCCAAAGAGTTGTGAGTTCAATACTAGGCTACAGCAGTGGTGAACCAAAACTTAGAGAATTGAGTTGAAGGAAAATAACCGAGACATCCAGAAGAGATGTCAACAATCTACCCTGTTGGATGAAATAAAGGGTTTGGTTCGAAATTCTAATCACTTGAAGAATGCCAGAGCGTACAATGGCTGAAACATTGTGAATATGGCAATGAAGATGAGGATAACAGTCTGAATAATGTAAGTAATCATAATACCTCATTCTATTAAAAAGATTTACTTATGGAATGATTAATTAAGTAGAATGCATTTTACATTCATAATTTTATGATTAAATTGCTAAAAGAGTTTATCATGCTTTAGATAAGAATGATGAAACTCAGACTCAAAGGCATTTGACAGGGTTTGGCATACTAGTATTCTTCATAAGTTGAAAGGTTATGTTATTTCTGGATGAATTTTTGAATTGATCCAGTTTTTCTTATTAAATTGCAAAATGAAAATTGTCTTGAATGGCCACTCTTCTAGATCTTTTTGCATTAATGCAGGCATCATCTATAGCTCTATCCTTGGACCTACATTGTTCCTTATTTTTCATCAGTGACCTTATTGATAGCGTCAGTTCTCAACTTGGTATCTATGCTGATAACATAACCATTTATTCCTGTTTTAATATTAAGTCTGAGTGGTTTGATAAGCAGCTGATTTAAAAAATGGCCTACATTCTTAACTGGGACAAGGGATGGCTTAATAATAAGAGCAGTTTTGTTTTGGAGGTGTTAAAATTAACACTTCCAAAACAAAACCATTCTTTATTAATCATCTGAGAGAACACTTTCTGCCTTCCATCAGCATGACTAGAGCTAGCCTCTAGGAGAGTGACTTGTTACAGCTCAACAGGCTAATGTTTTCTGCTGACATGAAGTGGAAAGATTATATCGAATCAGTTACTGGTCTGCTGTTAGGCAGGTTGGTTCACTCTATTATGCTAGACAATTTTTCTTGTCAGAATCTCTTACATATTTACAAGTTTACCATTCATCCAGGCTTAGAATATTGCTACCATATATGGTCTGGTGCTCCTGCTATATATTAAAAGATCCTTAATAAAATCCAAAGAAGAATTCATTGGTCTTGACCTGGCATCTCAACTTCAGTCACTTTCCCATTGCCATAATGTAGCTTCCTTTTTCCTTTTCTATAAATACTTTCATGGTAAATGTTCTATGAACTCTCTTCGAGGATACCTAGACTTACGGAGTACTGGATTGGCAGCAAGATCTCATCACTTTATAGTCAAAATGATTTGATGTAACCATAAGTTCTATGCTAACAGTTTCTTTTCTCACACCTCTCACTTGTGGAACTCTCTTCTGGCTTCTTGCTTTACAATCAAGTATGGTTTTCAAAAATTTAAATGCAATGTCAAGTGTTATCTTTTGTTCCCCTAAATTCTGTTATTTTATTGTTCTCACTCCTTAATGTCTTTCTTATATTCTTTCATACTCAGTAACCCTCCGTGTGTTAGTGGCTCTGTTGCCTTGCTTGAGGTGAAATGATTAAAAAAAAAAAAAAAATTAATTGACTTTTAAAAGCTGCTTGAGCATGTTAATATTTCTTTATTTATGAAATTCTTAACTGTGAGTAATCTTTAATGAAAATCCCATTTTACAAGATAAATAATATCTGGTTATATCAAATTGTGTTATTCTCTTAATACTTAAGTTAGAATAATTAAATTTGGAAAAGCATTAACTCTGGTTTGTATGCAAGACAAATGCACTGTAAATAAAGTGATGAATCATACAGTGAAGGCAGGAAGCCAAAAGCTAATATTATTTGTTGGATAAAATAATTGTGTAAGCTTATCTCTTTGTTTTATTCAATAAGGACAACATCTTATTTTATATATTCTTAATTAATTCATTTATTTTTTTTTTTTTTATCGACATACTGATGTTTTCCTAGTTAAAACATAATTTTTAACTTAGGCATTTTTGTTAAAATTAACAAATCACTCAGCTTGAATTAAAAAATAA
This sequence comes from Acanthosepion pharaonis, assembly GCA_903632075.3. Lineage (NCBI taxonomy): Eukaryota > Metazoa > Mollusca > Cephalopoda > Sepiida > Sepiidae > Acanthosepion > Acanthosepion pharaonis. The sequence goes on from CAHIKZ030000562.1 coordinate 447,309, forward strand.
CTCAATTCTGGAAATGAAGAAAAACAACAATCAACACTTAGGTTTTTTTTTTCATCACTTCAAATCATAGACAGTAGGAATAGAAAGAAAAAATATGAAAAAACTGGGGCAATTATTTTTACATTTTCCTATCCTTCCTTACTGCTTTTTTCTTTTATTTATTTTTTGAAACAGATGTATGTTAATATATTATTTTTTAAATATTATTTATATTTACTATTAATATTCAACATTTTAGTTGTTATACTCTGAAATAAACTGAAATGTATCTATTAATATTTTTATACTACTTAATATTTATTAATAATATTTAACTAAATGGATATGCATGTCCCCATGTGTGTGTGTGGGGGGGGGTGTAATCAGCACAGAAAGTGAAATCTGCATTTCAAGTTCAAATTCCAGCAAAGTCTGTTGTGTTCATTTTTGCACAAATACACTTGGGAAAAGTATGAATCTATTTCTTTTCTTTACAGCTATGGATTAAATTGCATGGTAGACTGGCTCCCTAGCCTTGATTGGCAGCCAGTCTAGGAGAAGGAAAACTCTGAATTGGGTGTTGGACTGACAACTCCATTCTGTAAAAACCTACTTACTACAGAAACCAAAGCGGCAGCTCCTACTGTGGTGAGTCTGTGGCCCTATGCTGCACAGCGGAGTCTAAGGAAGTTTGGTGATGATTTAACTTTTTTTACTTATGATGTAAAAAATGATGGTCTATTTAAGTAATTTTACATTTGCATTGTACTTGTGAATATCAGAAACATTTTATTGCTCTAAATTTTCTTGTATATGTCAAAACTTCCTGAATATTTAATTAAAAATTTTTTTGAACTAGTAATGATTTACTGATAATAATTAATTAATTCATAGCTGGAAGCAGAGTAGAGGTGGATTCATACCTTTCACAATTGTACTTGCATGTAAATGAATATAATGAACCTGACTGGAATTGGAACTGGATCCTCCAATTTCCAATTCCAAGCTGTTATTCATTACACCAAGTGTACAGCCAAGTAATCACCAATCTAGTTACTAACCAAGCCAAATGGTTGTTAACTTTGGTGATTGTACAAGAACTGGTGTTTAATGTGTTCATAGCTGATGTTGTTGAGTATTGGCTTTTCCTTTTTTTATTCTTAAATAAATAGAAGCCCTAATAACAAAAAAGAACAAGCCAACACTGAACATCATCAACTACAAACATCATTGCAACGTGCTGATTGCATTTGGAAATAAAAATAATTCCTATCACTCTAGAAACATATATAAAAAATTTACAGATTCAGTTAAAAAAAACACCCACAAAAAACACACTTGATAATGGCTAATAGAATAGTTGAAATTGCTAGGATATATCTGGACAATTTTTACATAGTTTACATCCAGAAAAGAAATCCCTTATAAGAACCCAAGAAAAATTGATAAAATGGTTAATCACAGTAACTTGTCAGTTGTCTCTCGTCAAACTTGTATAAAAGAGGATTACTACTTGAATACAAAATTGTGTGTGTGCATGTGTATATTTTAATGGATACTATATATATATATATATATATATATATATATATATATATATAAAAGATATTTTTGTAGGTACAAAATTTAATCACAGAAATAAAAGTGTGAAGCTTAATATTACTAGACATATTAAAAATGAAGCAACCAGTTTGCTCCCACTCTTAAGGCTTCCACGGGAGATTTAACTTAAATTAAAAACAGTAGAAAATGTGCAATGAAAAGGAAATGGGGAAAAAAAAAAAATGAACAAGGAGCTAGAGGCAAATAACAGCGAGCCCCAACAAACATTCACGCTTTTTACACAGGGAAGGCTTGCGGGACTCAATATAAAGTGCCTCCAGCACCTTGAGGTGAAATAAAGAGTGTGACCGGGACAGAACACTGAACCAGTCACAACTAAAATTAGCTGCACACTCTCTGTTATTTAAAAGGTGCTCACATATGGTGGAACTATAGGTATTTGGGACACATCCATTCAATGACAAGGTGTGATTCCTGATCTTAGCGGGAACATATATATATATATATATGAAATGGATTAAATGAAAAATTTTTAATTTATTTGTTTAAATGTTATTTTTAATGGATACTTATATTTGAGTAGATACTCTGTTTTATTTATTTATTAAACAGTATATTTATTTATTTACATTTACCAGCCTGAATATTTGAGAAATCTCATCAGAAATATATGTGCACTCTAGCAGGATTTGAACCTGTGTCCCCTAGGGGAAACCATTGCTAGATCTGGCATGCCTTTACCTCTTGGCCATGTAGGACCTCCTTGTCAAACAAAACCTGAATAGTGCTTTTGAAAATATATCTTTCACGGTTCTCGAAATATACATATCTGCTGTTTTGTATCCTAATGTAAACAAAGAAAAAATATGTTGGACTTTCAATCCATTTCCTAAAAACATTGTCTTTGTTTATGTTAGGATACGAAACAGCATTCTTTCTTAATTAATGAGCTCTTTTGCTTTTCTAGATGTGAATAAAAATCTTGGGAACAAAGCCAAATGTATCTGGCCAAAACACGGTGAAACAATGGTTGCTTATTCAGCTTTTATATATTGTTTCCCCAGAAAATCTTTAACACTCAATTAATTTTTACATTGTGTTAGTTATGTTGTCCTCCAATTCACTTAATGTTCTATAATAAAAAAGCATATGGGTTAGCTATCACTGGCCAGTAAGTTACTTGCTGGATGTTGTAGTATCTTAATGGTTACTAGTATGGAAAATGGAACAGGCAAACTCAGTTTAAATTCTAACATATGCTGCATTCATTTTCATACAATGCCTTTGGAAAAAAGCACAAATATATTCTTTAGCCCACAGCTATAGGCTAAATATTTATGTAGACTGGTCTTTCTAGCCCTTGTCTAAATATTTATGTAGACTGGTCTTTCTAGCCCTTGTCTAAATATTTATGTAGACTGGTCTTTCTAGCCCTTGTCTAAATATTTATGTAGACTGGTCTTTCTAGCCCTTTGTGAAGAAGCACTATTTTGAATTCCAAGCCACAGAGAAAGCAATAGGAAATCACACCATTAGTTTTCCAAACCATATGATAATTCATAGAAACTAAATAAAACGAATCTGTAGAGAGCTAAATCCTGAAGAGATACTGCATTAAAAAAATGAGAAAAAAATTATTGGTTTATCTGTTAATACTTAATGAACAGATAATGCATAAAAGAAGTAAGGTTTCAGAAGAAACTATTAAAGATCTTCTTGCAAACTGTTTTTCCATTCATTTGTGCATTGAATACTACTGCTATATCTGGTCTTGTGCTCCTACAATATATCTTGAAATTCTTGACAAAATTCAAAGAAGGATTTGTAATGTTATCGATACTGACCTCAGATCTCATCTTTCAGAACACTTCCTCATCAATGTAATGTGGTTTTCCTGTCTTTTCTACAAATATTTTCATGGAAATTCTTCTGATCAACTTGCCTCCTTGGTGACTCAACTGCATGAATTTATGTGTGCTACTAGATCAGTAACTAGGTTTCATTGTTTTACCGCTGAACTAGCTAGATGCAACCAAATGTTTTATTCTAATACTTTCTATTCCTGCACTTCTTGCCTGTGGAACTACCTTCCGACTGCCTGCTTCCCTGCCACCAACAATCTTCAAAAATTTAAATGCAATGCCAATTGCCATCTTCTGTTCTTTTATTGTCCTTTCTCCTCACTGGTCTTCTCAGTAACCCTTTGCATCATAGTGGCATTATCACCTCACTTGGGGTGAAATGATAAAAAAATTAAAAAAAATTATGTAATGCACTCGAGATATTTCAGTTTCTAAAATTTGAGAAAACTTTAAGTTAGAAAAGAAAAACATAGAACACAATATTAAGTAAACTTCCTGGCTGGGGAGTCTGGCAGATCTACAAATCAATAAATATTATTATATGCATTGCTATTTAGACTAGCATACTTATCTTGCTTGCTACACTCACAATGTTTTGACCATTTTATCCTCTAGCTTTCTTCAGGTGTTTGTTTTTGGACTCTGTAACCTTCTAAGAATTTGGAATCAAACTCTTTATTCAATTTATAGGGGTAGACTGCTTAAAAGCTGGTGAGTATTAACTGATATGAAATATCTCCTGAAAGGAGAAAGAGAACAATTTTCTGAGGTTACCAAGACATCTGAAGAAGGCCAGAATAGTTGAAATGTTGTGAATATAACAAATACGGTGAGCATGTTCATCCATATTGCAAGGCAAATAATAATAATAATAATAATAATTAAACCAATATAATTATCATCAATTGTATTTATTTATATATTTCTTGTTCCATCTGTAATGGGAATGGAGGTAAATCAACATAAGTATCTGTCTATATTTCTGAGATGAGGTATTATGTACACTATTTACGTTATTCGGACTATTGTCCTCATTTTTGTTGCCATGTTTATCACAATGTTTCGGCTGTTGTACACTCTGATCTTCTTCTGACATCCCTTAGACATGGCATGTGGAACTAGAACAGTCTACCCCAGTGAGCAAAATAAAGGGTTCAGTTCGACATTCCAACCACCTGAAGAAGGCCAGAGCGTACAACAGCCGAAATGTTATGATAAACATGGCGACAAAGATGTGGAGAATAATCCGAATATTGTAAATAGTGTAAATCAACATAAGTTATTAAATTTATGATTGATTACTTCCCTTAGTCATTTTAATAATCTATATAAATAAAATATTTATCTGCATTTAGACAAAATTTGAGAAGAAGGGTTTGTGCATCAGAAAAAGTTTCATGTTAATAATATTTTTGCAGTATATATTATGTATTTGTGAATTTATTTTTATGTAAATAGATGTCAATGGTGCAGTAACAGGCGTTGTCTTTATTACTGCTTTTCCCTCTTTACAGATTATGTTTCTCTCTTATAATTTTGGCAATCTGATTTTCTTTCAACATTACTCCAGCTAATAGTTAAAAAGCATATAACAAAGTACTGTATCCAACAAATAAAAGTTATGTAATGAAAAATTTATATTATGAGGTTAAGATGAAAAATAATGGTATGAGTACACTAGTACAATAATAATTCCTGGAATGAGGAATTATCATTATAAAGCTGAAGAGAACAACAATCAAAATATTGTGATAACAACAAAGATGAAGACAATAGTCCAAATGTAAATAGTGTAAATAATAATAATTTATCTAAAAACTTCTGACAGAAGATAAAGAGCAATATATTTTTCCCCATTAAGATAGTTTATCCAATAAAGAGAGTTCAAGCCTCACCAGGGGTTATTCTTTATTTCTGATCTGTGTTTCTTTACTAACAGCTATAGAATGATGGTTTGAGAGTTGCAATAAAAATCAATTGGAATTAAAATGAAAGAAATACCAATTGAAAAATTAATAATAACTGACAATGCTTCATCAAAGAAATTAAAAATACAGACTTACTGCCAGCTACCATGTCTAAATGAGTAGACTGGTGAGGTGTTGGCAAGGGTGATAGCTGAGTTGTTAGACCAACCTAGCAGAAGTTGTCCTAAGTATTACCTACCCACTTGGATGAACAGGTGAAGTGCTGAATAAGATATTCACATATAATATGGGAAACAGGGTCTGTGTTCTTATTTCTCAATGTAGCATTTGTCTTTCATCTTGTTAGCTTGTGAGCATGCAGCAGGCCTTTTCCCAGTTTTCAGTTGAGAATCAAAATGGAATGTGGAGTAATCACTGTTTGGTCAGTGGAAAGCTTGGACAAAGGTCACATTGTATGTTTACAATCAGTCTGTTAAGTGCCAAACGTGATACACACTTTAGTGATTATGTCTCTTGATTCATGACTGACTAGGCAGAAGATTTTCCTGCAGTAGAATGCTATTTCTTTCTGTGGTAGACTAGTTACCAACCAAGGCTATAGGATTCAGTCTGTAGGAGAGATGGATTCATACCTTCCCCAAAGGTATTTGCACATAAGTGAATGTAATGAACCCAACTGGAATTTGAACTTGGCTCTCATTATTTCTCATTCTGAACCAATATCCATTACATTACCCGCAGATCCTGTTAATAATATTAATGCATTTAAATAAAAACAGCCACATATTATGAGCTTAGGAAAGATAAAGAATGGTAATATGGTTACATTTTAATTATTGCAACTAGAAGTTTCCATGTTCTAATTGGTAAGGCAGCTGACAGGCTTCCTGAGGAAAAAGGATGCAGATGTGAGTCTTGCTGAAGAATGACATTCTGAGAGTTGTAATAAAAAGCAACTGAAATTAAGATCAAGAAAATACTAGTAAAATAAGAATTAATTCTGTCAAGCACACTTTCATTTTTATTCATTTATATATTTTGACTAATTAAGTGCAAAGGGAAATTTTTAAGGTTTTTATTCCATACCAGAAATGTTCTTATAAAATTGGATAATAACTGAAATAACATGCTGCCAATAACTGAACTCTCTGAAATTCAATTTCACACATATACTGAAATTTCCACCAATTGGTTCTCTTTACTAATAAGGTTAGTCTCACACCAGGGTGCATTTAATCAAGCTTCAAATTGTAGGATGTTGATTATCAATGTAGATTCCTGTAGCATAAGAATAATAATATTGATGATACCTTTCAGAAAGTGTGACTTGTTGCCTCCTACTGTCAGATCAGTTCAGTTTTATGGAGAAAAAGGACAGTTATCTCCCCTTAGACATTTTGGTTTTTTCTCCATCCCTGTAGGTTTAAATCAGTCTTCTTGTAATTTTTTTTATTTGTTTGAATTTCATTTACGAGTTTGTATTATTATGTGCCAGTAGCCTTGTGAAAGGTATGACTCCAACTCTTCTCTCCCCAGATATGGGTAAATAGTAGGACAGACTGGGTTCTATAGCCTTGGGTGGCAACTGGTTTACTTTAGAAATAAATGGCAACCTACTGCGAGAAAATATTCTGCTTAGTCAGTCAAGATTTGAAAAAGACATGATCGCCTAAGTGTGTATCATGTATGGCACTTAACTGATTATGAAAAAAGACAAAACTTTAGAGGAAATGGAAACAAAATGGACACTTATCATCAGAAATTTCTCAGGCACATATTGAGGAAAGAAGGCTTGGAAAATTTGACACTGACAGGACATACTGAAGGCAAGAATGACAGGAAAGCAATGTATAATCTATCTAACAAGCTTGTGTAAATGGTTGGCAGAACAGGGATTAGGAGATATAGTCAGAAGACAAACTTTACAAAGGAGAGGAAACTGTGGAGAGCCATGATCCCCCATATCCTGAAGGGATATGGCATAGAAGGAAAAGAAGGGAATAATTTAAGTAGATTCATTCAGGATCTGAAGGTAGTGTATTGGTTATCAGAAAGTGGAATCAATGAGCTGAGTTCAAAGACTTCCAAGAATTTGATTAAATGTAAATCTTAATATTCTAAACTTCCTGAGTTAAGAGAATGCAAAGAAATATACTACTGTAATAATTTGATCTTCTTAATTTACTTTACTGTGTGTTGGCTTGCATTATACTCTGAATAATCACAGTGTTCATCAAATCTGAAGATTTTTGGCATAAATTATTCCTTTCCCTTCATTCTGCTGTAAATTATTTAACTCTACTCTAACTCAAGTTCACTTTAGACTTCAAGTAAAATTTATATATAAATCCATTGCTAAAAATGCTGGGAAAAAAGTTGGTTCCGTTAACCACTCCAGAAAGTACCTGCCTTGCCCTACAATGCTCTAGCTTTACAAAAGTCAAATGAGATCAAAAATGGAGTATTGCTGCCATATCTGGGCTAGAACTGTACAATCTTCACTTTCCTGTCTTTGATTTGATTTTGATTTGTCTGTTTAACAGCATATCAACACCTTATGGGTCATTTAATACCAAAATTTAATTTTCTTGGGAGCTTGGAAGTAATAGAAATGTTATTCTGCTTTTACAATGGAATATATGGTAGATAATACTCAGCTTTGTGCATATACATATTTGTATGGACATGATTACTAACGGTGTTAATGTGTATTTTATGTTGTAGTTTTGTTGAAGTTATATTTTGGAATACAGTTTGATTTAAGTAATTGTCAGATATTATATGGTCTAATATCATGAAAGAGTTCTTTTATGTTGGTAATTTGGTAGTATTTTAAACAGATCTGGGTGAAGTCACTATAATTTGCTAGTATGTGCGTATTGTTGATAATTTTTTTTATATAAAAATGTATTGCTGATATTTTTACATTTTCATAGTGTTTTGTTTAGAGGGTTCACTATTTACCCATAGCTGAGACCCTAATAGGTGCTACCACTCAGGGTCAGGGTAGACATGCAAACAACAGCAATTAAGAGATGTTTTCATGCTCTTCAAAACCTCCAATCTCCCTTGCTGCTGTACTTTATCGTTATGCTCAGGACTACCTTCCCATCTTGATAGAATTCAAAAGTGTTTATGTGGCCTTGTGGGTGGTGAATTGTTTTCCACCCTACAACACCTTTTCCACTAACAAAATGTTAGCCTCTTGTTGCTCTATTGCTATTTTCATGGAAGATGTTCAGGTAAGCTATATTCCTTTGTTTCACCAGTTCGGACCTTTACAACTTGAACTTGCCATGGTACGTATACTGAGTTCACTCATTCTTATACCACAAGTAAAGAGGAAGTTCCAATCAGATAGATTCTTCCCCATAACTGATATGTTGTAGAACAGATACTTGAAATCTTAACTTTTTCAAATCTGGAATAAACTGTTATCTAGCCTACATATCCTCATAATATATACTTCTTATTTTCTCCCTTACAACAATTTCATTAGCCTTTTACCTTAAGTGGCTCTTGGGCCTTGTATTGGATGAACAATAGCAAAAAAAAATATAATAATAATAATCAAGACCTTACATGAGGACTTCATTTTAGATTTTGGCATCAACAAAATGAAAGAATTAATTTTATAAGATTTTTTTCTTTATTAATAATAATGATTATTTGACAAATTTGGAAATTGTTTTCTTCTCTCTCCAAAAATGCACCATTACTTTCCAAACAAGCTAATATTTCAGACTAAAAAAAATCCTTTACCTGAGTGGTCAGTCTTGTAAAAGATGCCAGTGATATAAATAATGACTACTGGTTTCAGTAAATAGATTTCCTCCTATCTTACTTGTTCTTGACTGCTTCAAATAAACTTTGACATTCACAAAGCCCAGATTAGATCAAACTATTTGAGCTTCAGTATTGATCCTTTGATTTAGATGAGAAGCTGCATGTGTTTTTCTTGCCAAGATTTCCTCTTAAATAAATTTTTTCACAAAAATATTTGAAAGATCTTGGTCTTAGCATTTATATTTTTCACTTTTATTTCATAGCAATTTGCGACATGTAAATTGTTTTAATTATATACAATCCTCATAGTTCAGTTGTTTCTAAATATTTCTTGCTTGGGGAAGCAACAAAAATATTTTGGCAAGGTGGAGTAAGAATTACATATCAAAGCTATACAAGAAATGGAGGTGGAATAGTTATCAACATGGAAAATGGAACTGACTGGGAACTGTAGGTTTATAGTGTAAGAATAACAGTATCAAAGCTGTCAATGGCAGCAGAGGCTGCAGTAAATCATGAAGCCTCATAGGGTGCAGTCAAGTGTGAGAAGTAGGTTGGTAGGTTAGGTTTACTGCTCCAAGTTCTTCACTCAGAATTGTCATACAGGACAATAAACTAGTGGATTAAAGTGCTGGTTTGTAAATTTAGTGGCATAGTAATTGCGAGCTCAATCTCTGGGCTGTGCAGAGTGCAGTGGAAATGGGACAAGCAATAACTGAGCAGGGTTAAATAAGAACAAGACGAGATATCCCTGGACATGGACAGTGGGTGAGTGAGGTTCAAGGAGTAAAGTGGGTGAACAAGGCACAAGGAGTAAAGCGGATAAGTATGGCACAAGGAATAAAGCCTTATGTTCTTGTTTTCTTTTTATTGTAAAATAAGATGAAAGGTAAACTAATGTAAAGGAATAATGAATGCTGTATGCTTAAAGTCATAAAAACCAAGTTTGAAATGATTACAGAAGACCGATTTCATTATGCATTGTACTTTTATAAATTATATAATTATCTTGAGTATTTCTAAATTATTATTAGATAGACTAAAGTTCAAATGTTGAAATTCATTTTTATCAAATATCATTTCCAAGTTATTTTCTGCACTGGATAAAATCTAAAAACCAGATATGCTTTTTTTTTTTAATGCTTTTCTGTTTTTGGAGCATTAATCTCTACAAAGAAATCTGATTATGACTGCTGTGATTTGAACTTAAATTGGGTGGGTTTATAATTAAATAATATAATTATTACAAATAAAATTCCACATTTCATTTATTTTTGATTGTAGCCACCCAAATAGGATTTAGAAAAGACATAAAATGGCAAAAATGAGCAGCGGCAATATTTTGTGATGAAAGCAAAATCGAACTGCAACTGAAATTGCAAAGATTATGTCCAAAGACTAGTTAGAACAAGAAACAATGCAAAAAAGACTGTAACATACAAATCTAATGGTTTGAAGCTATATCAAAAGCAAGAAAGCCGAAAAAAATTTATTACCATACTAAAGAGTGAAAAATACATTACTTTGCTAAGATCCCACCAGAAATAACAAATGAGTTATTCTGATATATCGTAATTTCTCAAAAATAATATGCATTTTTTTACTGTATATTACAAGTGATAGTAGGGGGGGTGTATTATAAATAGGTTTGAATAAAAATATTTTTTGTTATTGATTTATAATAATATAAATACATACTTGTTGTTCTGGAATAAGAAAGATATTATCCCAACTTTCATTTTAAATTGAACAATAATAATTGTAACATTTCTTTTGTCAATAAATTTATGTTTATCAGTAACTGCATTTTTTATTTAGCGGAAAAATAAAAAAAATCTATAAAAAGGCCAATTTTGAAGAAAAGAGGATATCAAGTTAACAATTTATTGAAATTTTAATTTTCATCATCACCATCATCACCACTTTGTATTATAGAATCAATATCTAAATTGTCATTATACAAATTATCATTCACAATATTATCTTTGTCCTGTTCAAAATTATTTTGGCCTCTTCATTCTCTTGCCAAAGGATGTCATCTTATGAGCCATCCATGTTGTCGTGAAACAACACTTCTTGAAACCTCTCTTTATAAACATCCTCATTGACATTTATCAGGAAAACCGCATGGTAATTTTCAACATTATTTTAGCCGCTTAGTTTTGATTTTATTCTTAATGTCAAGGTCGACAAAATGTCTGTAAATTTATAGATGCTTATTATACATAGGGATAGATATTTTTCTTAACTTTTGGATCATTTGTTGAGGTGTGTATTATTTTTGAGAAATTACAGTAATGAAGCATGTTAGCATATACTGTGTATGTCACTGATGAAGACATTGCAGACGTCCTGATGAAACATTTTTGAATTTGTATTCCTCAACCCTATATTGACTTTAGTGCCAATGTGAGACACACTTAATAGTGATTATGGTTTTCACTCTCAGTAGTCCCTTGCATTTTAGTGGCATTATCATGTAGCTTGGGGTGAATTGATTTTAAAAGAAAAAAAGGTTTTAAGAGAAAGATCTTATAAATTTGAACTGAAAGTAGCACTGTCCTTATAAGGAAATGGATAATAACATTAATATTACCATATAGACAAGTGTCACAAAAAATAAAAATAATGCCTTTTGCATTTATTCTAGTAAGTTTCTGGGGCATGTAATGAGGAAGGAGGTCTTGGAAAATCTGATACACACAGGACAGAATGAGGGAAAGAGTGACAGAGGAAAACAGTGTGTAATATACTTAATGGTAGAACAGGATTTGAGAGAAATATCAAAAAGACAAAATTTATTAAGAACTATAAGGAACAAAATGATGTGGAGAGCCATGATTGCCTATGACTTGAAGGAACATGGCACATAAAAAAGTAGTAGTATATAAGTAGTTTTTGTGTTTACTTTATTTCAGTATAAAAATATGGAAATAATTTTAGTATAAAATGATTTCTTTTTTTTTTTTTTTTCTTATTATAAAAAATTAAAATAAGTATAATTTTTGTTAGTATATATATATATATATATATATATATATATATATATATATATATATATATATAATTTGACTCTAGCTCTTTCTCAATCAGTTTAATGAACTCGCTGGAGAAAAATAAATAGTATAGTCAAGAGGTGATTTGCGTCAAGCATTACACACATATTTATATGCATGTGCATAGGCTGCTATCCTGTGGGAACATGAATGGGTATATATGTTACTATGAGTGAAAGAAAATAAAACTGTAACACTTTAGATATGTGTTTCCAATTACTCAAGATTAAATGTACACATAATGTAATTGAATTACAATAAATGATCCCATATAAAGATCAATACATGCACAGGTTCTAAAATAAAATATGAAATCATACCCTATAAAAGTAGGCTGCATATCCTCCTTACGCACACACTTGTGCAGGCAGCAAATACCATCCTGTGATACATTATTTGGCATTACCTAATAGACTGGTATTGGCATAAAAAAAAATATAGGAAATAATTTTTGTAGATTAGCGTTTATTAAGGTGAAACATTTGTCAGAATTGAGAAATATTGTCTTTATCATTTTTGAAGGTTGGTCCTTTTTATAATATTGATACAGTATAAAATCAACCTGTGAATTTTTGCAGTGTTATCTGGATTTAACTGTTCGGCATATAAAAATAGACCTTTTTGTTATTGCAAAAAGATCTTTTATATTAAGAACAAATGCATATCTAGATTTGTAAACAAAAAACACAATTAGTATAGATCTGTTTATTCATTATTTAAGATGAATATTTATTATCCTTCAATGTGCTTCCAAAAAGTAACGATAAACAAATTGATTCTTTATCATACCTGTTAGACCTCTGCCATCTATTCTCATAAACTTGTTCACACGGTTGTTCTTCAAAATGCTACAATTTTACATTCGATGTGCACAAACACAAATACATGAGTCTGTTACCAAATCAGTAGTCTTGTGATTGAAGGTCATATTTTATGCCATAAACATTTTTTAACCTTTCCCTCTCTTGTCAATGCAATTAATCCAAAACTTCTCAAGTGATTAAAAAAACTTTAGGTCAAAACTCATTCATCATGATGTCACTCTACAGATTCGTTGATTCATGTTCATGAATACATATATATTTTATTGACTAATATAGACATATTATGTTTGTTTATTTTTATAATAACACTGAGGATGATCGAAAGTACTTGGGTAGAAACAAACTACGGTGTCTTCCTTGATGAATTTCATCTTAATATCAAGAATTAGACAACAGAAAAGGATCAGTATAAAAATAAGTAGTCATTATATGTCTATATTATTCAATGAAACATTTGAATGAAGATATTGTCTCTGTCTCTGTCTGTCTGTCTCTCTCTCTCTCTATATATATATATATTTGTATATGACAAAGTGAAAAAGTTTTTTGTGATGCATTTCCTTCAAGTTGTCACAAGAAAATTTTTTCCACTTTGTTATACATTTTATACACAATATTTTTCTTGATATATAAAAATATATATATATATATATATGAAAAACGTCAATCAGCTAAGTCATGAATATTATATATATATATATATATATATATATATATATATGTATGTATATGCAGAGGGCGTGATTGATAAATTGTTGCTATTTTATATTTTTAATTATGAGCATGTGCAGCTTGTTTTTGATTTTGTATAGTATAGTAGAGTCAGTTGGGCACTGTCTGTGAGAAAAAGAGCACCATGACGCAATTCACTCTGCCAGAAATTTGGAAACAGAATGCTGTAGTGCTTGGCATTTGACTTGGAAAAGACTGTGCAGAGGATTCAAAAAGAGTTGGATAAATGTAATGGCAATTACTTAGGTACTGCAGCTTGTAAAACTCACTCTGATCATTCTGATAACAAAAGAACTGAATTTATTGGTGAGGGCCTCAAACTCAACATGGAGGACTACATCATTTGCCCCAAGAAGATAGTGTTACACTGGACCAAAAGGATGGCTGCTGGATGACACCATGTCTGGCAACAGGACTCTCCACCATGCCACACATTCAGTAGAACCCGGTCATGGCTATCAGACAATTTCTGCAACCACATCACTCACTTACATCTGGCCACCTAACTCCCCAGACTGCAATCCCTCTACATCATTGTGTGTGGGGTGCAGCTGAGTGAGAGACCAACAAAACTTCTTGTAATACCAAAAATGACTGAAGGCAATGATTATGGCAGCATTTGCCAACTTAAACATGGAGACCGTCCAGAAGAGTTGCAGAATATTCTGCAGTTGCTTGGAGGCTGTGGTTGAAGCCAGTGGTGATTTTATTGAATAAATTTGCTCTTTAGTATTTCAAGATATTTCTGTGTAATTTTGGTAAATATATCTGTTAAAATGAGATGTCAGTATTATTTCCATATTTGCATAATTTAATTGACAATTTATCCATCACACCCTGTGTATATATATATATATATATATATATATATATATGTGTGTGTGTGTGTGTTTTATCATTTTAAACATTATTTTTAGTGGATACTAATATTTATTTATTAAACAATATATTTATTTATTATTGTATACTGGCCTGAATAAAAACCTGTCGGGTTGATAAATAAAATCCATTACCTTAGAAAATATATATAGTTATGCATATAAGTCTGATACCTTTGCAAAGAGATCACCTCTGTGGCACATCTGATATAGTCTTTGGAACTGGGCTGATTGAATTTTTTTCATTGAGTTTAAAAAAATTAAACATCTAAGAAAAATTTACAGTTAAAGCAATAAATACTGACAAACAGTTGTGCTGACAATGAACACATGTTTATTGTTGTCTAAAGTCAATATATGTACATTGATAAAGTATGTACACAAATAAACTATAATTATCTATTAGCTATAAGCCTTGCATTTAAACTTAGGAGATTCATTCTATAATATTTACCATGAAGAAATAGGAAGTAATTCATCACTGAATTAATCCAAACATTTTTGTTCATCTAATGACTTGAATACAGTCACCATCAGAGAGTATTGACAATTTCCTCAGCGAATTTCCCTTGAACAGCTTTCACATATACAGTGACTTCAATGTTCATCACAAAGAGTGGTTAGTCCACTCTAACAAAACCAATGAAGAAAGTAGAGACTTCACCATCACCTATGAACTAACCCAGATCATTGAAGAACCCACCCGAATCCCAGATGTGATGGGACAGCAGGTGAACCTCCTCGACCTTTTGCTAACATCTTGCCATGACAAATGCTCAACAAAAGTTTTACTCCCACTAGGCACATCAGACCATTCCCCAGTCAGTGTCCAGATTGATTCCAAACCAATGACATCACTTGATTTGCCATTCCATAGAACAGTTTTTCGCTATGCAAAGGAAACTGGGACAGCTTTCAGTCCTATATGACAGAAGTTACTGTCCCAAAGTTCTTCAAGTATGCTGCCCCCAAAACTAATGCCCTAATCTCTGAATGTAACCTTTCTGAAATGGAGTACTTTATGCCCATAAAAAATTTACATCAAAAACCAGTCAGCCCTGGTTCACCCTTGAATGCACTGCAGCCATAGTTCACCAGAACCATGACTTCAACAGCTATCACAAGGAGTGGTATATTCTGGCCCTTACTTCTTTCAGAACTGCCCACAATCACTGTAAGAAAGATCTGGAAAATGCCAAGTGCAGCTACGCACAAGCTGTTCAGGCCATAGTTAAAATGAAACAAATTGGATCCTACGAATACTGGAAGATCACCAACCAAATAATGAACAGAAACAAAGTGGCTGTACCTACTATTATAAATGGCCCGAAGGTCATATCCTCCTCAACAGACAAGGTAAAGCTCTTTGCCTTAAACTCAATATTAGATGACAAAAGCCATCCCCTCACCAATTTCCCACCTCTCACTAAACACAATCTCAGTAATATACTCATTTCAGTAAGCGAAGACTCTAGACTTATCAAAAGCCAAAAGCCACTAGTTGAGACAAAATTTCAGTGGTTGTCCTTAAGAATATCAACCCAGAATTATCCCAATCCTAGCAAAGTTATTTAACTGCTGTTTAAAGGAGAAATCTTTTCCAAGTCTGTCGAAGGAGGCAAGCGTATGCCCAGTCTTCAAGAATGTGGGTGAACATTCCTCTCCCTCCCAATATACACACATTAGTCTCCTCAGTATCATCATTAAGCTTTTTGAGGCTTTAATCAACAAGATGGTCATTGAGCAACTAGATAGGAACAACCTCTTGTATGACGAGCAGTATGGGTTTTGACCAACGCAATCCACTGCTGATGTTACTACCATTACATGCAGACTTAGTGAGGCCTTTGATGACACACAAACTGCGAGGACCATAGCATTAGATATCTCAAAGATTTTCGACAAGGTGTGGCACAAAGGTTTGCTACACAAGCTCTCCAGCTATGGAATCACTAGAAAGGTTTTCTTAATTATAAAATCCTTCCTGAAAGTAGTTATTAACAGCCAATCTGCCATTGCCCGTGTGGTCAACACAAAGCATCCCTCAGGGGTTACTTCTCAGACCAACCCTCTTTCAGATTTACATAAATGATCTGCCTACGAATATACTCCGATCATTTGTAAACATCTATGCCAATCATATGACGATTTTATGGACGCACCTCTAAAACTTTTGATGATCGAAGATTGGCAGATGACCTCTCTTCTGATCAAACACTAACTTCCCAGTAGGGAAAAAAAAATGTCCGGTTACATTCAATGCCTCTAAAACTAAACTGGTTACATTCCATCACCACCAATCAGATCCTGAACTACCTCCATGGAAAGTGCTCAGATGAACTACATTCCTTGGTTCCGCCAGGTCTAATCCTCACAGCTAGGACTCGCCATGCCACTTACATAGTAACCAACCACCAACACTCCCTTTGTATTCTGTGAGAAGTTTCACTCAAACAGCTTCTTACTGTGAACCATGGCCCTGTGGAACAAACTCCCAAGAGGATGTTTCCTTGATCACTATAATCTTAACCTGATAAAGTCTAGAGTTAACTGTTATTTTCCCTTCCTATCCATTAAACTACTCCTTAACATAATCTGCCTTGAGTGGCCCCTGGGCCTGTACAAGGTAAAAAACCTTACTCTAACTGCCCCCCAAAAAACAACATTTGGCACTCATTATCCAAGCATCCAGTGCTACTTCTGGTTGAAATTTATAAAATCTCTTAAAAGAATTTTTCACAAAAATCTCTTAAAAACAATTTTTCAGGTAAACAGGTTTTGAATCCAGTAGCTGCTATTGCTCTTTCCAATATGATAACTACATTTGATGTAGTTTTGAAGGTTGATAATACTACACCACAAAGTGAAATAAATATCAGTTGTATTGCTTGTATTCGACTTATCTATTCTCCTAATCTTTAATGCCAATCATAATATTAGCCATTTTCTTATAAGGAAATTCTACATTCATTGACTGAGCAGCTAGTGATGCTACCAATTGAAATTTATTAAATCTTGCTTTTAAAACAATTTTTCAGGAAAATAGGTTTCTCAAGTTCATTAATGGTTATTCTTCTCTCCAATATTGAGGGATGTTTCCTTCCTAACTTTTTGTTTGAAGTACTGTGGAACATCAACATTTTTATGATGACAATATTTTCTCTGAGTTAAATGTGTTATCATTTTTAGTTGTTGTCATTGAAAGTTCTCAAGTGATGTGATTTCTGTTATTGGGTACAATTCTTTGATTCTGTAACACCATTCTATGAAGCTCAAAGAAGGATGCTCTTACAGGCTTCATTTGCTCAATGTCATCTTTAACCATTGATATGAGAAAGTTTATATATAGCTGACAGTTTAGATATTTCTAAACATGTTTGGCACCATGTATGGCATCAATCTGATGAGGCTATTTAAAAAAAACAAAAAAATTAATTATGCAAATATTACTCTGTATCCAATGCACTAGTATTATGACTGTTGACTATAGTTTGAAATGTATAGTTATTGGGCTTTGTTGAGATGTACTGAATGGTAGTTTACTGAATGCCCTTGTAAATCATTTGCCTTATAAGCTAGTAGATCTGGTGTTTCCATCAGAAAAAAGACATATCTGTTTTGATTATAATCTCCAAAGACAAACAGTTCAAAGTGAATTATTGACAGTAATGATTTCTCCTCTGAAAACTTCAAATATTAGAGAACATCTCTTTGAATTCAAGTCATCTTTGTCCTTAACCATCACTTCTTATAACAAATAAAAATATTTCTTTGCCTCCAAATTATAAATCTAGAAGATGCCACCCAAAAGTTTGGGGAACTCAAAGCACAAAATGGCTTCCACAAAGAAAGAAAATATTGATTGAAAAAGAGGAACTTGATTACATGGTGGAAAGAGTTATTTTTTCATTTTTTAACCAATTCCCTCCAAACAAGGTGATAATACCACTAAGACGCAAGGAGCTGCTGGGAGTGAAAGAGAATAAGATGATTTTAGGAGAAAGAACTGGAAACCAATCCTAAACAGGAAACGAGATAAACCTCTGCGCCTGTGCAAAAGATTGGAGAAGAGTGTGAACTGGACGATAAGCAAACACAACTACTACTATTTGAGAGAGATGTGTGTAAAGTCTATTGAGATGTAAGAAATAGGAAGTAACTTGATAGATTTATAGATTATTCAACATGTTCATGTTCTGAAATTTAGGGTAAAACTTTATATATCAGACTGAGTTAAATTTAATTATAGCAACTCATTGGTTAGTTCACTTTTGCCTTTCGGCACATTCTGACACTTGCAGATTGACAAGGCGAAAGTGAACTAGCAGATGAGTTGCTATAATTAAATTTAGTTTAATTTTAGATGGCTCTGTGTCTTAGAGCATTGAATACTTTCATTTTTATGTGTTTCTACATTAAGGCATAAACATTTCTTAAAACCTGTATATATATAAAATCAAGATTGTGCATGAAAATACATGGATTTGTGATTTTTCCATTTTGGGCAAAGCACAGTCAACAAAACATCTGCACACTTTAGAGGCAGTATATATTAAATTACACTAACCGTCTTTGTGCCAACAGAAAGAAATTTATTCATTCTCTTTCTTTACTGGCAGGTTTGTGAGCCTATATTTTCCTTTTATATTCACTGGAACTATTTATTCTGGTTTTTACTATTTTCCCCCTCTTATATTTCTTCCCTTTTTAATATTAAATTGTATTTTAATTGTAGTTCCTCGTTTTGTCCCAGTTTGTCTATCACTCCATGAGTCTTGTTAACATTTCACTAATCACTAAACAATTCTTCTGATGAGTTATTGGTCAAAAAGAGGTTACCTTTTAGGGAAAAATATGCAGTTTTATATGTTTCAAACTATTTACAAGTTCTGTGGTATCAGGCACACACACACACACACACACACATATATATATATATATATATATATATATATATATATATATATGTATGTATGTATGAGTAAAGAAGAAAAAAAATCAAAATACAGAAAAATGGAAATGTGATAGATTCAACTTGTTGTAAAACCTATTTATTTATATGTAAAATTCTGTGACTTCTGTTAGTCTGTCCATCACACCCTCTAGAATAGTCATATATTGACCAATCAAAACCAAATTTTGAGAAGTGCAAACAGGTAAGGGGGCACATAGTACAGTTGGTGTTACTAGGGTATGTACAATGAATTTTTATTATTTTTTTTGAAAAATTAAAAGTTTTATTTAACAATTCAAAATACTCCTACTAATTCAAAAACAATTTAATGATTAAAATAAAAAAATACTTATTTAATACAAATGCAATATTGTTTTTTGCATATCTTTTAAGTTTTTATATATCTACTTTCCAGTTCGCACTGTGTTTGCTCAAGAGTAAGAAATCCTAAGAATTTATTATTCGCTGTTAAGAAGGAAAAAAAAAAGAAATTTTGTTAAAAAATACTGTTTATCATGAAGTCCTATAAAATTAAAGAAATTATTAAACTGCCAAGTAGGGTTTTTGTCAAAGATTTTCCAAACAAATCAGCTTATTCAAATTTCATGAATTGGTTTGTGAGATTGAATGAAGCAGAGTTTGTAAATTCGACAAAAATGTTAATGATAGCTTCAACAATACTAAATAGCAGAAATGTCCCCCAGAAATACCTCTTACTGCCTTACAATTATCTGGGAGGTATGTATGGGAAGTATTTACGCTGCACTGTGTGTGAGTGTGTGTATGTATTAAATGCAAATACCAATGTGTCACAGCAAATTAAAAACATTCTGGGCTGGATTTGGATGTGCAATCATGAAATTTTGGATTCTCAAGTTTTCATTACCACGATTGTTTTCAGAGATTTTTAGTGGAAAAATCTTTTTATACAATAACAATTTTTATAACAAAATGAATTGTGAAATCCAGCAAAAGTCAACCATAAAATAGAAACAATTGTTTGCATGGAAAGTAAGGACCTACATACATCAAATTGTCTTTAAATTAAATGATGACAGAAGAATTATCATTAAAAGGTAAACTTAAATAATAATGCAATACTTAAATGTAGAGATCAATTTTGAATTATTCTGTAGTTTATTGTTGCCTATCACATCTACTCTTCCATATCTATTGTGATAAAGGCCTAATCAAGAGCCCTCTGCATGAGCTAGCTTAAATTCCATTGATAGGGCAGCTTTTAAGCTATTATATATGTGTGTGTTTCTTTCCTCTGTCTTTTCTATAAATATGTTCATGGCAGTTATTCTAAAGAGTTCTCTGCCTTGGTATCTCTACCACATGAATTTAAGTGTACTACTAGTTTGGCTACTAGGTCTCATAGTTTTACTGTTGAAATAGATGTAGCCATAAGTTATATTCTAATACCTATGGAACTCTCTTCATCCAGAATCATCCACTCTTTCCCAAAATCATAATAAGTCATCCCTATTTTTCCAAGCCAATAATTTCCATTGCCTATTATTACAAATAGATTAGCCTATGCAAATTGGAAGTTGGTAATATATTTTAATAAAATTATTATTTTAATTTCTCTCCCTTCCACTCTCTTTGCAGGCTGGCACCATATACAACAACTATATTATAATAATGTCTATATATCCTTACTCATCACCTAAGATGACAGATTTGTTTTTTTTTATAGTTTATCAATCCTTTCAGGGTTATTTAAAGCTGAAATAGATTTCAGATTGTAAGAATAATTCCTTATTGTGAGTGGATATTGCATTAACATTTTTTTGAGAACAATGATTTTTCCAGATACAGGGCCTACTAGTTAACCCATAGGAGGAGATGCATACTTTTACACTCGACTGGGATACGAACTTGACTCTTATCACCCACTACATGAAACTTGGATGTTGCAGAAGATAAGAAACAAGAAATTGGCCAAATAATCGTGTGTGCATGTGTAGGCACAAATACAGACTGTCATTGAGTTACGACCAACAGGTCATTAATCAATGTGGTCATAAGTCAGTCTGTAATTAATTTTGCAGTCTGTCTTTTTTTAGACAGTTTTATTTTTATAACTTTTACAGCTTCTTTATGTTTGATACCCTTAGTATCAGCTCTCTACACATTGTTTTGTTTTTTATTTTTATGTTTGTCAGTCAAACACTGCATACTACAGTACAGTTGGTTTAATATTTGCTAAACATGCAAAAAGAAAAAAAAACAAAAAAAAAAAAACAAAAAACAACAACAACAGAAAACACTTTAGTTCCAAAACAGACCAAAATACACTGTGTTTGAGGCACGTGAAGGAATGCTAGCATTGCCAGGAATTGGTGCAGAAATTGTCATATACCAATCTGGGAAACACTCATGCTGCCAGACATAGAGCAGTCATGGCTAGCTTTACCAATTCACAGTCCTAAGTCATCTCATATCTGAGTACTACCACTTCTATGATTATACTGTTGATTTCATTACTGTTGATGTCATCTCTGGTGATTCAGTTGTCTGGCAACTGCCACAGATTTTACAAGCAAGTTTACCCCTTGCTGACTTGTAATGCCAGATTAAGTCCACTTGCTGACCTGCATACTTTCTTGCATAGATCGCAAGCGAAATCAGGTTGGATATCTTAGTGATAGATTGTGAGGTAACAAAATGACACTGCTTCAGAAGGCACAGCAACTTTAAGGAACAAAATGCCTATGAGACTGACTTCACAAGATACTGAGTCTTGCCAACTGCTCATTGCTGGTTTTCCAGTTGCTTTTTATCGACAGAAGACAGCTGATAGAAACCTGGATCTAGACAAGTCACAGAGAGGCCCATATCTGAACATGACAAGCTGTTTCGCTGCTCACAGGGAAAACCTGGATGTAACTGGTTTTGACAGACATGTCTGAATGTGATCTGGGGCCTCTTTTGCATCTCTACTGACGTGCAATTGCCACATCTTTTTAGAACATTTCCCGAGGAGAGAGTTACATTCTCATATATGTATGTGTGTGTGCAAACATGCTTGTAGGCTTGACATAATTAGCAAAGAGCTTTTTAAAGTTATAATTTTTAAATTAATTTTTTTAATTCAATTTCTTACTTCTATAATATAGTAATATAATATTATAGTACTATATAATAATGTAATATTATAGTACTATATTATAGTAATATCATATTTATAGTAATAAGAAATAATGTCAGATTAAAAAATCCATTTAAAAATTATTGTCTTTGTTTTAGGTACGGAAATGAAGGTGGCAAATATCAATTCAAAGAAATCACAATGAGAAATGCACATTCTGTAAATAGGTAATTGAGTCTTGCTTTATAATGATGGTCTCCGGTGGTCAAATTGGTAACAGCATGCTTCTGCTATGGGAGTGGTTACCCCAATAAAAAAGGTTATACAGGTTCATTTCTTGCTGAGAGGTACATTTTTCTTTAGTGGGACTTCTCAATCCTGGTTGGTTGATATTAATTTCACTGTTTAGGAAAAGGAAACACACACAAAAAAACAAAACAGCAATTCAAACATGTGTACTCACTAAAATGCTTATAGTATTAATATTTATCTAAAGTACCAGTTTAGTTTGGTTTGTTGCTGTAATGAAGCTAATAGCAATAATACTGACATTTTAATACTTGTAAAATCCACAATATCAACTTCAGTCCCTTTCCTGCTGCTGTGATATAGCTTCCCTCAGTTTTTTCATGACTAATGAGCTTTTCTTGTTGGTACATCAAATACATGAATTTAAGTATACTACTTAATTGCTTACTAAGTTTCATCATTTTACTGTTGAAATAACTAGATTTATCTGTAATTTCTATTCTAATACCTTCTTTTGTTACACTTCTTGCTTGTGGAACTCTCTTCCAGTTTTTTGCTTCCCTGTCACCTACAATCTTCAAAAATTTAAATGTAATGTAAATTGCTGTTGTCTTTCTTAATCCCGTTTTTTTTTTAAATTTTTTATTGGCCTTTATCCTTACTAAACTCTCCTCTTTCTATTTCACTCCAAGTAACCGGTTACAACTTAGTGGCTTTATTGCCATGCTTGGTATGAAATTATTAAAAAAAATTTCCAAAACATTTTTGACACATACTATTTCTATGTGTTGTGTCCCTTCAGCCTGTTTGCAATTATGGCTTTCCACAATTTGCTGTCTTTTGCAGCTCTGAATAAAGTTTGTCATCTCTCCTAAACCTTCCTCCACCATTCATTTACTAAAGCTTGCTAGGTAGGTTATGTGTTGTTTTCCTTTATCCTTCTTGCTTTCAATATGTCCTGTGAGTACCAAATTTTCCAAGCCATCTTTCCTCAATATATGCCCTAGAAATTTCAACTACCTCTTTCTGATGTTAAGTATTAGTCTCTAAAACTATGTGGTTACTCACAGATTTGCTCCATGATATTCTTAGCATTCTTCTGTAGAACCTAATTTCAGTTGCTTCAAGTCTCTTCTTCATCTTGGAGGAGATTGTTTAGCACTCACTGCCACATAAGAGGACTGATATTAAATAACAGTTCAATACTCTTTTCTTTGTTTCTAATAAAATTTTTCTGTTTGCTTAGCTTTTGCATGACATCTTTTGTTATCCAAATGCATCTTCAAATTTCATTGTTGCACTTTTCATCCTCCGTTAAAACACTTCCCAGATATCTAATGTTGTACTTGCTTGATTTTGCTATTGCCAACAATCTTCAAAAATTTAAATGCAATGTCAATCACCATCGTCTGTCTTTCGGAATCTTATTCTTTTATTGTCTTTTCTCCTCACTAAAGTTTTGTCATTGTCTTCTACTTCCATTAATCCCAGGTGTATTAGTGGCTTTATCACCTTGATTGGGGTGAAATGTATTTTTGACACATACAATGAAAAAATGTTCAAGAATTTTGTTTTTAATCAAGCAACTACAGTTAAGAAACTACTGAACTTGATTTTCATCAAAGTCAATAAGCCAATATGCGGTCATTAGAAGGAATTAAACAGAATCAAATTTCTGAAAATACCTATCAATCCCCTTTAGGCAGAGCATATAAACCATTACAGGGCATCTGACTGCTGCTATAAATGGTACATCTAAAAGTATTAGATTGTAAATAAACAGCCATCAAGAGATATCCATACAGTTTTCTTTTTTTAAGTGTTCACTTTATTTCTGGATGGTCTTGTTTCTATAGCCAGTTGCACAAAGATGTGTATATTTAGCCAGGAGATGAAAAGCCTTTTTCTATTGGTATAAAAACATGCACACATACACACACACAACTGCTGACCGTAAAAATGCTAATCAATAGACTATATTAGCCAACTCCATTTTTATTCTCTTGGTAATTTTAAGCTTTCTCTAAATTAAATCTGCACATGAATGTCAGTGTACATACACACGTACCTTTGCTCATCAAGCAATTTTAAGACTTTATAAAGGATGGTGGTAACTCCGCAAAACATACTTGTAGATAATCAATATTTAATTAACAAGAGCTGTGGTTTTTTTTGTTAATATTAAGAAAAATGAATCAATGGAATAAATGATAAAAAATTAAATTTAGAGTAAGTTTCAAATTAACAGGAGAATAAAAATAGGATTGGCTAATATATATATATATATATATATATATATATATATATATATATATAATTATTATTTATAAAAGAATGTGATTTTATAACATACTTATGTTATAATTTTTTTATAAATAATAATTATATCTGCTCTACTTTGTATTGAGCACTCTTTTAAGAATAGTAATTGTTGGTTATTGGAATTCATTCCGTATATACCAATTATATACTTACTGTACTGTACTGATGCGGCATTCACCCTGGGCGGATTGAGCCGGCTTCTTCCTGTTATGAGAAGATTCTTGGGATAAATTACAGAAGTAGGGTACCCAGGCCTACTCGGATAACGTTCTTGCTTGCCATGGGGTTCCCCAGAGCCGAGAGACAGGAACGACCAGAAGCCGCCGGTTACCCGATACAGGCGCTCCTTGGATTTTCACTAGAGCCCTTGTTAGCGGCGTGTATGTCAGACCTGTCCGCCTTGGGTGGCCCTACCAGGAACAAAGTTCGAGGCGGCATAGCTCTGACACTACCGTTTACACCCCCCCCCCCCACCGACTGTGAGGTAAGGGTTGGACTTTGGGGGCTTACTTGGTGTATATATATATATATATATATATATATATATATATATATAAATAAATGTTTGTGTGTGTGTGTGTGTGTGTGTGGAACAGATTCCCAAGAGAATGTTTTCCCAATCACAACAATCATAAACTACCCCTTAATGTAATCCTCTACCTCGACTGGCTCTCAAGCCTTGTACAGAGTGAACCTTACTGTAATATATAACGTTCAAAATTCTCTGAAGGTTGTCCAGATCAATAAGCACCTTATGAAGGCTGGAGAGCACAATGGCTGAAACATTGTGATGACAACAACAGAAATGAGGATAATATTCAGCATGTAATTAGTGTAATTAAACTTCATCTATGTGGTATTTATGACTATATTTTCATAAGTTCATTCCCTGAATTTTCTCTGGCAAATCTAGCCATTTTCAAATTGAACTCCTTGCGGGCAATATATTTTTAAATTCCAACATCTTAATATCATTTGCTTAACATTCAGCAATCTGCATTATTCATTAGTATCCTTCTTCTATGTGCTGTGTCCCTTCAGGACATAAGTGATGATGTGTAGCGATATCAGTGTCAGCTGATATCTTCTTAAATGGGAAACAGCTGCCCTGTCACAAAAAATAGTTTCAAACATTAATTTTCTTGATGACTATCAGCTAAGTGGTCATCACAAGTGCATAGCAAGTGGCTTGGACAAAGAAAGTCACTGATGAAGAAAAATTACTTTTTTAGACAAATATGACAAGATGAAGAACAATGTTCTCTATAAGACAGTGGCCACTGCCTGGGAAAAGGGCAGTGACAAAGAGGGCCCACAGCAGAACAACATGAAAGGGAAAACGTCTGTTAGACTGTTCACCCCCCTCACCTACACTGCGGACAACTCCAACATATTTCTGTGGTAATTTACAGATAAGAAAAGCTGTAAAGGGTCATGATCACCTATGTTCTGAAGTGAGAGAGACAGTTCTGAATTCAAAACTGTGTAGAAGGCAACTGGAAACTATTATCTTTTCTAAGAATACATGGCAATTCACCTCTGAGAATAATGAAAGGGAATATGTGAAGTCATGATTGCCAACACCCTGAAGGAACATAGCATTAAACAAATATATATATATAAATATATATATAAAAATAAACAGCACCTTCATATAACTGATGTCATAATGCATCAAAAGCAATTTTTTTGAATGCAGTTAAAAACTAAATGCTTCCATTTCCATCTACTAACAAAAATAAAAACCATTTTTTTAGGTCACTTAATATAAAGTTTAAAGTAACAGATTTGTTGATGTTTAAATGTAATTTTTATTTTTAAATCTGTTTCTGAAGAATTCTCAAACACAATTTCTAAAAGTATCAATCAGCATCTTTTATTAATTAACAAAAAGAAAACCAACCTCAGAAATAATACAACTTTGATGTTCTAAGCAGCCATAATTAAAAACAATAATTTATCGTTGCAAAGAATCATTTTTAAGAAAACCTGAAGTAGGACAGTCATTGCTCAGGTGGTATTCTGAGATTGGGTGAATTGTGAGAATGTTTGCTGCTATAGAAGTTGAAAATGAATGATTTTCCAAAGGAAATCTTACATTAAAAATTGATCAGAAAAAAAAAAAATACTGGCTGAATGTATTTTGTCTTTAGAACTGATCTATTCTGTTCAGCTCTTTTAATACTGAACTTTTTTATTTAATTTTAGAAAAATATAGGATGAATCACTCTCCATTGTGATAAACAGGAAAAAAAAAAGTATCTGAGGGTAATAATGCAACAAAAGTGTTTTGCTATTATTTTTATGTAAAATAATAATTAGGCTTTATGTGGGGACACTGAATAATACTAGATTGCAAAAGAAAACATACTTATTGTTTTTATAAGTAAATAGTGGGTAATTGAATGACAAAATGGAAAAAAAAAAAAACTTGTATGTTTCTCATTTCAGCTCTTGAAAGGACTTCTTCAGACTATGAATAGTCTTATATGGTGTGTGTGGGGGGTGGTAGTGAAGTACAACATATGCTAGTTACAATTTCCCATTGTGAAATACTAAAGAATGAGGAAGTAATTACTAAACAATGTATCCAAAATAATGTTAATATCAGATGTTTCCTTATAAGTACTAATTTCAGTTGAAATTTCTAAAATTTTTCAGTAAAATAGGTTTCTCAAGCTGATATTTTGCTCTTTTCAGTATCGATAGTGATTTCCATCCTAACCTTTTACTTGAAGTAGTGTGGAGTGTCAACATATTGATTATGGCATTATTTTGTTTTGTTTTCTCTTATCTCTATGTTTTTTTCATCGATAGGCTTAGTCTTGGTAAGGTTGATCTTTGGTTTGTTTTTGTTTGTTTTGCTAGCCACACTGAAGAGTTGTGATCCAGCGAAACAGTCTGTCTGTGGATGACTCTATATATATATATATGTGGTTAATCTAATGGTTATTGGCAGAGAAAATGGAATTGCAGAGTTTAAATTCTGTTTTATTGAGTTTGTGCCCTCTCTCTCGCTATATATATATATATATATTGGGGAAATGTATGACAAAGTGGGAAAAGTTTTCTTGCAACCTGTTTTGTCCTTTAGGACTTTATTGTACTAAATTTGTTATGTTGGTGTGACTACATGTGCTCGAATGAGGGATACTTGGAATTTTGAATATAGTCAGTACTAAACAAAACAATAAGCTAAAACCTGATTGAGGAATATACTTGATCATGTGTAATAATTGTCACAAAAAATAGATAGGAGAAACATCAAGGAATCTAAATAAAAGCTTATATAAACAAAAAAAAGGGACATTTTACAAAACAATACATCAAATGTATTGGTTGCCCACTGTAATGAAACTGAGCACAATTTTGACATAAAAATGCTACTCTGATCAAAGGAGAAAACAATTTCCTATGACAAAAATGTCTAGAGAGTTTCTTGATCACAAGGTCATCTACAGTAAATTTCCACACTGACTCTTACAACATTTCACTCTTCCTGGGAGAACTTATATTATCAGAGTATGGGATATCTGCTAACAAAAGTGATGGAGAGAAAAAGAAGAAACTGAGACATTGGCAAAACACATTGTTTATAGCTTTTCCACTTTGTCTCATCTTTGCTTTATTTCCACACATATAACACACACACATTATATAATACAATATATATATTCTCTTTGTTGTATTTTTTTGCAATTTAGTGCATGTTTTTCGTCTGATATTATTTCTTATTGCTATAAATGTTATCTAAGTGGGTACATGTGTTTGAGCATATTTCTCTGTTTTTAAAACAGTGAAATTAATGTCCACCAGCCTAGAGATAGAAAGTTTTCATAAAGAAATTGTGTCCCCCAACAGGACTTGAACATGTATTCCCTTTTTAATCTTGGAAACCACTTTCAAGCCAAGCATGATCTACCATTAAGCTATGAGAAGCCATTACATTCTTAAGTAGCATAACTGAGCTTTGCTTTGCAGTAATGAGTTTTTGTTGCTTAAAGGAGGTTTGAAAGAGGCTTCCCAAAGGGAATACCGTTCTGACTCCTGTTGGGAATCACATTTTCTTTAGTGACTGAATGTCTTTATGAAGGAAAATAAAAGAGAATTGGTTGCTTGGTTTTGATTTAACATGGAAACCAATCAAAGAGAACCTTACTGCAAATGCATGAACAGGCACTCCCTCAGGAATTACTCAGTTGGTAGTGGGATATCATTCAGTAAGTCTGTGTATTGTGAGATGATTTCCTTTGCGGCAAATGCATATCAAGTTTTGCTTGAAATATAGACATTTGTCTGTAGAAACTATACAAGGCTTTTGGAAATGATCCAATTAGTAAAACCTAGAAAAATATTTGAACCATAATTGTTTTTATTTTTTCTTTACTGAAACCATACAGGTAGTGGGATACGAAAAAATAGCTTTTCTTTTTCCAATCCTGTTAGAAGCAATATGGCCTGAATGATAGAAAATGCAAACAATGAATGGAGATTTTTTTTTTCTAAATAATAACAACAAAAAAGGTTTTTATATTAATAATATATACAGCCATTTTCTGTCTGACCCCATCTATTCTTGTGATTAGCCAAAGATTAATGATCCAACTCTGAGTTAATGATGGACATAAATAAAATTCAGCACCTGGTCAGTAGGCAGCAAACAGAAAAGAACTGGTAAGCTGGAATACTTTATTAAGGTATACGCTTACCAATAATGACAAACAGTTAATTAGTTTTCTTTTGCAATCTGCTGGGGTGAGCAATGCAGCTTATCACTGAACAAAGCATTTCTCATGATGAGTAAGAATCATACAAAACAAAAAAAAAAAAGAAAAAAAGGGTAACCATTTTGAGTTTTTAATTTTTAAATGCTGAGAACTTTATTTGTTCTATGTTTTAGATTAATAATAAATTTAAAGCTTTACAATTTAAGCATTTGTTTGAAAGATTGATTAATAGTTGTTATTTTTGTAATATGAGTGCAGTGTTTATAGAAGTCATTACATATTCCTATACTAGTCAAAGACATGTTCACATGTATACACAAGAGTAATGAACAGTGTATAGAGATATGCAGAAAATGTTGGTATAGTCTAATTATATATATATATATATATATATATATATATATATATATATATATATATATATATATATATTACACAACAGAGAAATCCAAAATTTCCTCATGAGTATATTTTATATTATTAGGATTCACTTGGATTATATACCAATAGATTTATTACCTGTACTATATATATATATATATATATATATATATATATATATATATAAAAAATTAGGAGATCAGCCGATTCTGCTACCTAGGTTTCAACCTTTCGGTATTTTCAGGTGATTTTAGTCAATTGATTTCCTAACACTTTATTTTTTTTTTAAAAATAAAAAATTTATGAATGCTATATTAAAAAAAAAAAAATAAACAAATAAATGCACAAGGAGAAGAGCAGGAGAAGGAGAGGAAAAGCAGGTGTATTGGAAAAAAATCGGTGAGGGATTAAATGAAATACATACTTTCTTTTCATCCCACTTCATATGAACACAAAAGGAACTTTTTAATATGCTTACAAGGGGACATAATTTCCGATCTCTTATTCAAAAGTTTTTTTTTGGTCTGGAAATGTTATTATAGCTAATTTTTTTTTGTTGACAAAGATTGCAGATGTTACTATGATTGTTGTAAGGGTTTGCTTTTTTTTAAAATTTTCCAGTTTACAATCAGATCTTTTACACACACACACACAGTTTCATTAAAAGGGACTGACAAGGTACTGCAGTTGAGCTTTTTATTTAATTTTTGTGTTCATATAAGTTTTTTTTCTTTCAGGATATAAAGTGTATAAAAATTGTCAAAATGTTCTGTATGTCAGAGTACTTTCTACTAGTCTATTAGCCATTTCAAAGATTATTTCTAGTTTTAACTGAATGTATAAATTTTTATGTATGTATCTAGAGTTATGGGAAAGTTTATTTTATTTTCCAAACATGGTCATCACATTGTGACTGTGTTCATAGTTGATATTATTGAGTGTTGGCTTTTTTCTTTTTTATTATCAATGCTTCAATTAATTTTAGCCTTTTATTTTTACATGTGGATAAGGCTATTATAGTTGTATTGTCTATGAGTGTTGCCAATGGAGTTTGGTAGATTTCCATGTGTGTTTAAATGAGTCCTAATTGAGTTACAATTTCTAAGAGAGTGCATAATCTGGTATGATCAGTAGTTGAACAAGCTCAGTACATTCAAAGCCTCACTCATGATGACTTGTGACATCATGCTATCATAGCCATTTATGATTTCTGAATAGTTTTATCTAATCAACTTCATTCACAGGGACTGGGTTAAGTTGTGGTCGAACTTGCAGGAACCTCTCAACCGTGCTGAAGACTGGTACTGATGGAAAGAAAATATAACTGCAAAACTGGGAAGAATTATGCCAGTTTTGGTAAAGTATATGCATGCTTGTCAATAGTAAATATTTGTATAAAAAATACATCATTAGGCCATGGATTTATCAATATATATATATATATATATATATTATATACATATATATACATACATACATACATACAGAGTTTTGTAGCATAAAAAATGTACTTTTTTGTTCTAACCCTCAAATTAACCATGCATCCTAAACAGTGAAATTTCAGATCTGTAAATCAATTACCCTATTATAAGCCACTTTAGAATATATGTATTGCTCAACTGCTTTCTCGAGAGCCTGTACTTTATAACACTCCATAAGTTTTCTATGGGGTTGGGGTCAGGAGATTGGGGCGGCCATATCATAACACTCACCTGCTTCTCATCAAAGTATTCCTTCATCAATTTTGATTTGTGACAGGGAACATTATCCTGCATAAAAATGAGCTTGGTGGGGTCGATTTGAACCCTTTCAGCAGAAGGGAGCAGACAAGACTCTAAAATTCTCTTGTACCGCTCGCTCCTGAGGGTCTTTTCAATAGGTTTTAAAAAACCAGTTCTATGAAAAGAAAAGCATCTCCAGAACATTATACTGAACAGATGCCTGACAGTACTTACTACTAAATTCAAAGAGCTTTCAAAGCTTCTTTGGATTTTAGATCGCTTACCCTTTGAATTTAGCTCAACTTTCATTTCATCGGAGAAGAGAACATTTAGTAAAAAAAATCAGGTGAGTTACTTTTATCGAACAGCACTGTATATATATATATATATATATATAGTTCAACCTAGAGAGCCAGACAAACCTACCAAGGTTTCACCTAAGCGGATCATCAGGAAAGGCTGGCTAAAAAGGTAACAAAAGAACAAAATATTTATAGTCTATAAACAAAAAATCATAACCACGTGACCAAAAGTGGGGGGGGGAGAAACTTGGACAATAGGGGGTGGTAAATCATTTATTCAATCGAGGTAAAAAAAAACAACAAAACAAACGGGGAGAGTATATATATATTTCATGTACCAACACTTTAATCCAATAAGCTATTGCTTAATGATATTAATAATACAACAAGTTGACTGCTTAATATTTATCTATGTTCTGCTAGAAATCTTGTACAAAATAGAATGGTGAGCATTAATGGATTGTAGGTAGAAACTTGAATAGATAATGGAACAGGGGTTTGGGAGGTTTAGTAGAGGGACAATGGTTGCTAAAGACTGCAAGAGGTAGGAGGTTGTGGAGAGCCATGTTCACCAACGTCCTGAAAGGACATGGCATATAGAACAACAAGTTTTAGGCCAGAAAATACTGTAGATATCAATATACAAGTATATGTATATAAAAGTGTTGACCATTTAATATCATTCAAAATAGCCAAATTAAAATAGACCATATGAAAACAGTTTTATTAATTGACCAACTAAAAATGGGATGCTGGGGATGTACTTATACATCTTTATAAAATTCTCATTGCCTGCTATAAATGTATATATATTTCCAAGACATACTAATATATTTAAATGAAACTCACATTAATCTTTTCAAGACACTGGGAAATGTTAATGCCTAGCATTTGTGATGTGAACTAAACAACATCGAGCTTGGTCAGTACCAAGATGAGTGACTGCTTGGAAATAACAGGTGCTGTAAGCTTGGATGTGTGGGTGGTGTAATAGATAACAGCTCAGAATTAAAAATCAGAGAGTCAGGTTCATTATATACACTTATGTGCATATCATGTTGAAACACCAGTTCTATGATCACTGAAGTTAAGCAACATCAAGCTTGGCCAGTACCTAGATGAGTGACTGTTGGGGAATAGGTTTGTAATGTGTGGGTGGTACAATGGATAATAGCTCAGAATTAGAAATCCAAGAGACAAGTTTGTTATATTCATTCACACACAAATACCCTTTGGAAAGGTATGAAACTTCCCTTCCCTGCTATGGGTTAATTAGTAGGACTTGCATCAGCAAATCATTATTATCTCAAAAAAATTCTCAAAATCTAAAAATATTTTCTGGCTTTAAATAACCTGCAAAAATTTGATAAGCCATAGTAGCATATACATTATGGCCTGTTTTGTGACATATTTTTATTATACTATGTGTCAGGTTTGTCATTTAGCTTGGCCTGTACTGCAGCATATCAGATTGAAACCAAAATTTATTGCCATTAAATGAAAATTTCCTATTTATGTTAAAATGGGCCAGCACAGCCATGTAACAATGCAGCAGTAAAAATGTTAATATCAGATTCTTATATTCAATACTTGGTTTTATTGTGGCCATTAATGGGTTATGTTTGATAATTCTATAGTACATGAAATAAAAATGCAAGCATAAGTAAAACAGATTCTAACAAGATAATTTAATATGAATATTTATATCAGAATGTATCACAAAGCTGACAATAATAAGAATGATTTTGAAAGGAAAGGATTTTTTTCATTAAATCAGATTTGTTAGTGGACTTTTATTCATCAGTAATGGCCATTCATTTCGTATTGACCAGACGGATGATGAATAAGCTTTCACAAATGAATAAGGCCTCATAGTTTTATTTTTTTAGACTCTAAGGCTTATGTTCAAATCAATTCTTATCTTTCTCTGCAGAATCATCTTTCATAGACAACAAAATGTTTCCTGAAACAATAACAGATTGATGTAATAGCCCAAATTTTATCTTTTTTCTTTCATTAAAATGTTTGACAATATATTTTTAATTTTACCTTGAAATTAGCCTCCACCTCTCAACCCAGGAGTCTTGGCTATAAAATCTGAAATATAATTCCTCACTTACGTCATGCCAACTTACCAAAACAGACAGTTGTCTAACAAGAATTTTTCTGTACACATGGATAAGTGGTTCCACATTTTTAAAAATTTTTTTGACTCATATTATTTGGTATATTTGGTTGGTGGCATATCAACCAGCATGGGTTTTTATTTGATATTATTGTAATTATATATATCTCCAAATGAGAGGAAGAACAGATGGAGTAAAATTCCACTGTAGCATTTACTTTTAAAAAAGTGCTCAGTACAAAGTAGAGCAATATATTATTATTTTTATTATAAGAGGTTATAATAAAAACATTGAAATTGCGACACAAAAGCTTTCATGTTTCAATACTTTTGTTGTACTTCTTCAGGAAATGGTAAGTAACTGGTGACCAAAAAAAAAAAAACCTACTTCATGGTTTAATAATTTCTTTAATTTTATAGGACTTCATGGTAAACAATATTTTTTAAGAAAATTTATTTTTCCTTTTTAACACTGAAGAATAAATTCTTAGGATTTCTTACTCTTGAGCATGCTACATACAACTGGCCATGCATAACTATTTCTTTCTGGAGCCAAATTCCAACTTCTTGAAGCGTTTGGCTTTGAGATTTTGTAAAAATTCTCTCAAACGCTGGGCAAACTGGAAACTGGTTTCTTGTATATATAAAAACTTAAAAATATGCAAAAAAACAATTTTGCATTTTTATTAAATAAGTATTTGTTATTTTAATCATTAAATTGTTTTTAAAATAGTGGGTGTATTTTATATGTTAAATAATAAAACTTTTAATTTTTACAAAAAAACTAATGAAAATTGATTGTACTAAGCTACACAACCTAGTAAAGCAAATTGTACTCTCTTACCTGTTTAAATTTGGTTCTGATCAGTTGCTGTATATCTATTTTGGAGGGTGTGATGGACAGACTAATGGAAGTCACAGACTTTTATATATACTAAAATGTATTATATATATATATATATATATATATATATATATATATATATAGAGAGAGAGAGAGAGAGAGAGAGAAATTACCTGCCCTCACCCATATCTGAATGCAATGACTTTCTAACTTGTCATTTTGGTATTGTGTCAAATCTTTTAAAGTACCTCTTCATGCATAGTTTGTTAAGTATTAAACTTAAAGGAAACTTTGCTTCTCCATTGGCCTGTATGTGAACAAGCAAATAAACAATTTTTTTCTTTTTTGCTTGACCCTGCCCAAAACTCACCTACCTTTATGACAGAGGAATCTTGGCTATAAAATCGGAAAGCTAACTCCTCTCTTAAGTGAGCGCCAACTTGCCAAAAAACAAAAAAATTGCCCAACTAGATTGTTTCTCTGGGCATGTGTGCTGCTTGTATTTATTTAATTAAATTTTTCTGTCTTTTTTTGCTTCATTTTATTTGGTATAATTATAATAATTTATGTATTTCTATTCCAGACAATTTTTGTTTGCCATTTATATTCAACCATGTATTGAATATTGCTGCCATATCTGGTCTAGTACTCTTGGTATACATGTCAATATGCTCAACAAAATCCAAAGAAGAGTCTATAAATTCATAGATCCTGACATGGCATCTTGATTCAGTCACTTTATCAACACCATGATTTGGCTTCCCTTTGCATTTTTTATAAATATTTTCATAGCAATAGTTGTAATGACCTTTCCTCCTTGGTATCTAGACCACATGAATTTAAGTATGCTACTTGATTGGCAACTAGGTCTCATATTTTTACTGTTGGAATAGCTAGGTGTAACTATAAATTCTATTCTAATAGTTATTTTTCTCACGTTTCTGGCCTGTGAAACTCTTCTGTTTTCTTGCTTTCTTGCCACCTGCAGTCTGCAAAAATTTAGATGCAAGATCAATCATCAATTTCTGTTTTCTTAAACCCTGTCCTTTTATTGTCCTTTTTTTCTCACAAAAGTTTACTCATTTTCTTTCATTCTAACTAACCCCCTTGTATCTTAGTGGCATTATCACCTGGCTTGGGGTGAAATGATTAAAAAAAAAAATAAATTCAGCTAAAAATAAGAAAGAATAAAATTTTCTACGGAACAAAGATGGTAATTTTTTTAGTTTGCAAGATGACTGCATTTGATGATATATTTACAATAATATTTACATTTAATATTACAATATTATGGAGTGAGGCTAGATACAAGTACTAGTAATCTATGGTATCTGGGTAAGCATTTGCCTAACAGATAACTCAACATTGTATGTACAACCTAGGGGATAATTTTTAAATCATTGTGGTAAGTCAGACCTTATATACCAACACATATGGTATAGTTAACCAACTTCATTTTGTTCAAGTTTAAATATATGATTAGTTTCAATTTGTCTATTTCTTTAAGTATGGTATTGTAAAGATACAACATGAACATCACCTTAGCTTCATACTGACCTTACAGTGATTACCCCCATGTTGCATTTTGATTCTCAATTTTGTTGGTGTGCATTGAAATCTGAGAAAGGGCCTGTTGCATGCTCACAAATTAACAAGATGAAAGACAAACGCTACATCAAGAAATAAGAATGTGAACCTTGTTTCCCATATTATATGTGGATGTTTTATTTAGCACTTCACCTGCTCATCTGAGTGGTTACGTGATACTTGGGACAACTTCTGCTAGGTTGGTATAACAGCTCGGCTATCCCCCTACCAATGCCTTGCCCATCTACTCATCCAGATGTGGTAGCTGGCAATACAAATGGACAGCATTGGAACCACACAATGTACAAGTCCATCTCCCAAGGGTGAACTGGAACTCACTCCAACTACAAGTATGACCAATATCAACCAGCATCTAGATACCCTCTATTTATGGTTTTGTTGTCACTTGATCTTCAAAAAACTCTCATCTCTGCCTTTACTTCCCATTCCACTTTGGTCAAAGTATACAATGCTTAGAAAACTAGACCATAAAAAGAATCACCTGCTGGCTATTAAACAGAAACACTTGAGATCAAGATAAAACTATATCTTTTTTCATGTGCATGTCCATAGTATCCCAGTATTAAAAACTGCATAGGAATAGGGAAAGAGGTCTTTCAGAAACTGAGTAAGGTATTAAGGAATTGAAAACTAACATAAGAAATGAAGAAAACAGTGTCAGACTGCCATGTGGTAATGAAAGTTGTGCAATGTCATAATGAATGAAAAAAGAAACAAAAAAAAAAAAAAAAAGATGGAAATGAATGATATGAATACAACAGATAAAACATGTGATAAACAAGGAAGTTCTCAAAATAAAAATTACAAAAGAAACAGTTCATAACAATCAGAAAGAGAGAGCTGAAAATTTCAGGGCATACAATGAAGAAAGAAGCCTAGAGAGTTTAACGAGTTTTAGAAAATGAAGGAACAGATATCACAAAAGCAGGAAATCATAAAGGAGGAAGTATTGCTAAAAACAATAAAAGAGGGGAATCTGTGGCCTGAATAGACACAATGGCACACAGATTTGATGGCATAAAAGAACGCCCCACTATACACATATTTATTATACTTATTATTTAACCCAGGTTGTGTGTGTGTGTGTGTGCATATGTGTCTATTTGTTTATATATTGGATCGAATTTCCTACATTTTTCAACCGATTTCAATAAAACTTCACAGGACTACGTAAAATTACCTTACGGTGGTTCTGACAGCACCAAAAATTGGAAAAACAATTGTTTTTGCACAAAATCAATTTGAAAACACAATTAAGAGGCATTAATGAAAGGGGAACAACACATATCGAGTTATACTTATTATAAAACCCAGGTTGGTTGTTTGTGTGTGTGTGTTCGTTTATACATGGGATCGGATTTCCTACATTTTTCAACCGATTTCAACAAAACTTCACTTTTGTTTTTGGCAGGTAGTGTTTCTTATTGTCTTGCACACTTTTATCTTTACATTCAGAATGCTTTAAAAATTCCATTTACAAAACAATTGTTTATAATAAAATTCTATTCAATCGGTAGACTGATAACGATTGAAAACAATGTTTTTGTTTGAGTTTGACCAATTCGTAAAAAAAAAAATAAAAAAAAATAATTAAGACATGCGTGTCCGTCAGCCTTAAACAATAATCTTTGTCAATTTTATTTTTCAGTCTTTATGATGGTCGATACTTGATCTATCTCTTATTGTTACATCCCTGGGCAACGCCGGGCTCTACTGCTAGTATTTAATATAATTCTAGTTAGGCTAGGTACAGTGTCTGCATAAACATTTCCAGACATATTTTAACTTTCCTTATAAGACACAGTAGGCTCTTTCTTGAGCCATAGATGAAATGTGGCAAGCCTATCTATCACTATTTCCATTGCAAAAATTCTGATAAGCTATTTAGTTTCATCAGTGCAGACCTTTACAGCTAGGTTTCACCATCCCACATACACAGGGTCGGATCATACAGATTTCCTTTGCATTCTATTGGTAAGAAGGAAACTGACAGCTTTTTTTCAAGAACTGTTAGTTTGTGCAACAGACTCCTGAATGGATGCTTCATTGATTACTACAATCTTAACCTTTTCAAGTCTAGGATCAACCAATATCTATCCTACATATGCTCATAATCTGCACTTACTTTCCCCTCTTATGTCCATATAACAATCTCATTCAATTACCCTCTATATTGAGTGGCTCATAGTTGGTTGGTTGGTTTTGTTTAGCAGCTTATCAACCTCTATCGTTTATTTAATGCCAAAATCTAAATATTTGGATTTTGGTTGGTTGATTTTGTTTAGTGGCATATCAACCTCTATGGGTTATTTAATGCCAAAATCTAAATGTTTTGAACACAGTTCTTTTTTTGGAGATAATAATGGTTTTAGTTATAAAAGTTTTATTAATTAGTCCATGTGTGGGGAGGAGAAATGGATTCATACCTTTCCAAAGGATATTTGTGTGTAAGTGAATATAATGAACCTGACTGGAATTGAGACACGGCTCTCTGATTAACAATTTCCAGCAATTATTAATTACACCATCTGCACATCCTAGCTTACAGCACCTAGTATTCCCAAACAGTCACCAATCTAAGTACTGACCAAGCTTGGTGTTGCTTAACTTTGGTGATTGTACAGGAACCAATGTTTCAACATGATTTGGCTATAAACTGGGTGGCTCTTGGGTCTTGTATTGAGTGAACATTATTTATATTAAATTTAAAATGAAAAAAAATATATACAGTAGGTATATTTTAAATTTAGTTTTTCAGAACTAATTCTTAAAACAAAGTCTGTTTTTTTTTTTTTTTTTTTTTAAATCCTTGCAAAAAAAGTGCTGTAGGATAATTCTATTGCTGGTAACTCTTTTTATTCACTTTTACTCTAAAAAACGAAAATCTAAATACAGATTCTTTTGAAGTGACAATCTGTAGAGACAGACAAGTAATTCCATTTTCTACAGATTAGTCTACAACACCAACTTACACACTTGGGTTTTAGCAAGCAAATTTAATCAAGGCAGCACTTTAACATTTTCTGATATCGTTATGATTAAGATAAGCAATACACAAGTGCATCCAGACAGAGAATGAGTGAATTAATAGTAATTTATTTATCTATCAGTGACAATCATGTTGAACTAAATTTCCAGGCCACATGGTTTTACTAGAGTTGATGAGAATTAGTTGTGCATTGGCCTTCTTCATTTGGTTTGGATACCAGAACAGTCACATTTTGTTTAGGAAATCAAAGAATGTCATCTAGCTAATGTGATTTTCATTTTATAGCCATTCAATAATAATAATAATAATCCAAACTATATTGAAAATAAATATTTTTTAAAAATCTAAATAAAATTCCGGACATTAATATACAACTTAAATATATATGCTCAACTATAAGACATTCTTACATTTGCCTGGTGGCTGAGACTGTTGTACTTTTATTACGAGAGTTGATCCTGAGTGTTCAAATTCAAGTAAGAATTTTTAAAAGATTGGTGTATTACAACTTTCCAGTTGGTTTTGAACCAGACTAAGTAAAGCTTCTCACAACAAACAAAAGAGAGAGAGAGAGAGAGAGTAAAAATATTAGCGCGTCTCAAAAGTATTTTCATTTGCTTTTACGCTTTTGTTAGTTTGTTTTTAACTATTAACTATTTTAAAATACTATTTTCTACATATGATATATCTTTTGATCATCCTAGATCTTCCTAAAGTTTACAGAGTTTACCTTAGGTACCTCCATTTTTTCATTGAAAAACAGCATAGCATGATGAAAAAAGACCCCAAACTTAATAAAATTGTTTATGTTATTATTAAGTGGAAAAACCAAAGTATTTTTTTTTTTTACTATTTTAATCATTTCTAGCACGTTCGAAATTTTGGTGAAAAATCTTGTTTTTTACATCAGTGGTCTAGATAATATTTATGATTAGTGTTTTAACACCTTTTTTTGGGTGAAGAACACATTGATTTAAAAATTCTTGCAAAAGTCAAATAATTGTTGGATTTTAATGAAACTTTCAGGGCTTCTTTACAAATGAATTAAATTATTTTTGAATTTTTTTTTTTTTTTTTAGAAAATCTTGGTAAAAAATATTTTTTTTTACCCTCACTTAATTTTGGGAAATTCTGAAAAATTAAAATACGTATAAAAAGTTTTTTTTATTAGTTCTTTTTTTCAAATTACTACACATTTCCTGAAATTTTGCTCCAAATGATAAAAAAATACAATAAAACTATGGCATTATTTTAATTAAAAAGCTTTTAATTTTTTTTATAAATAAGAATTTTTAAGGAGACTATTGTTTAAAAAAAAAATTCTTTTCAATGAATAATTGTTTATTTTCTTTTAAAATTTTAATTATAATAATTTATAATACGTAAATCATTTAAAATTCTCCATTTTTTTTTATGTATATAAAATATTATGTAATGTGCCCCTGTTTGAAAGTATGGTCAACCATACGTGACATTATCAGAAAATAAGAGCAATGACGACAGTAAATTTAAAGTCAACATTCCTTAAACTAGATTACAGGGAATATTTTCCAACATTTTTAAAATTACTAAGTACTTAAAAATTAAAGGTGCTCACTTGTCATTTACTTAAATTATGTTTTAACAGATAAAGTCTCTGAACAAATAAATCTGTCAACACCTTCCAGCACTTGTTAAGTGATTGATGAGCGATGAAAAATGCATAAATTACCACTACTGTTTGTTTTAAAAATCCATTTCTCTGTTATTTTCAACTTAAAGTAAATAATATTTGTTTCAAATCAGATTAATTATACTTTAAATCAGCTAATATTCCTCAAATGAAGTTTCAGAAAAGTATATTTTATTCTTGGAAGATTTTTAAGCCTGAGAATTAATTTTTGTTTACAAATGTGTCAAAAAATGGCCAATTTTAAATGATTTTCTGAAAGTAACCAAAAAGTTGACATTCCAATCAATATAATTTCTATTTGAAATACACCAGAGTATTTTGTAAATAGTAAATTTATTCATTTAGCTTTCAATTAAAACTAAAAATAAAGCTTCAAGAATGCTTTTTCATTTTTTAAAATTCATTTTAAACCTTAGGTATCGAAAAGTATCAAAAATTAATTACCTACCTTACCTCAAAGCTAATTTCATCTTCTAAAATATTTACAGACAGGAAATACAGTATTCTTTTTTCAATTGTGGATTATGAAACCAATTAAGATTAACATTTATTATGCAACTTGTCAAATGCAGCTGTTCAACTCAACTGATTCCCAAAACTGCATGAATTTAAGTGTGCTACTAGGTTGGCATCTCAGTCACACTTTTTCATTGTTGAAATGGTTAAATGTAGCTATCTCTTCTACTCCAACAGCTTCTTATCCCACACTTCCTGTCAGTGGAACTCACTCCCTCCCTCTTACTTGCTTCCCTGATAGCTATAACCTTCAAATATTCAAATGCAATGTCAATCGACATTTTCTGATGCCTTGATCCTGATCCCAGTCCTTCTCTGTGTCCTTTCCTCAAACATCCTCTTTACTCCTGCTCTCACTTTCTGTAACCCCTTCCATGGTTGTGGGGCTCCCACCTTGCCTGGGGTGATATGCATAAAAAAAATTTTAAAAAATCACGGTTATTTTTATTTTTATCCTATTTTTTATATCAACAATTTTGAATGTCTGTAACTGTTGTAGTGACAAAGAAAAGCTTTGTGCTTGCCTTTACTGACATTAGAACAAATAGTAAATTTGCAGAGTGAAATGCAGCAGTAAAGGAGTTAAAAGGGATTATTTAATCTTTTTTCTAAATGCAGAGTTTATTCACTGAAAACCTGGTACGTATAAAAGGATTAAAAAGTTTTAGCAGATAAAAATGAGAATTAACTGTAAAAAGAGGGGAGAGATTTGTTGGGGGTTAGAAATTGGGGATTAGCTAAAATTAAGGAAAATAAATAAAAGCAAGGAAAAAAAAATCTACAACAAAAGGCTCTTATGAATATCATACATATTTATAAGACAAACTGACCTTTCAACTTTGAAAGTTGAATTGATTTGGCACTAAGTTTTTGTAGACATATGCTATAGACATGTTTTTTTAAAAAAAAGTTTTAATTTAAATTTAAAATTTCAGTATCCCCTCTCCTTTATGCGCATATGTAATCACATCAAAATAAATATAACTTTAGTCTGATAAAATCCTAAAGAATAAAATGCATCACACAAAGACTTTTTCTATTTTGTCAGATTTTCCTAAAATTGTTCTTAATATATAAAAATTACATATATCATTTTCACAGACATATGCAATGAGAATTTTCTTTGATAAGTAACTATTTTGAAAATATTTTTTCGTAGACATTAAAAAATCAAAAAAGTCCAAAAACAACTGTTGGAAAATTATAAAATCAGTAACAGAATGTCAAAGAAATTTTTCTTCCTAGTAACTTGTAACAGTTCCCTGACATTAAACCTACATGAAAAATGCATTTTGGCAAGGCCTCAACAAGTCTATTGAAGTCCATGCATCATTTATAATTTTTTCAATTCTTAGGTTGAATACATATTTATTATTTATTCTATGATGATCCTGGAAAATCAAAGATGGTCATTGCTAAAGAACTTCAAGTATCAGATTGGACTATCAAAACTGTGATGCATGAGGACATTTCATATATTTGGTACTGAGGAAAAGTCATTTCATACCTGCAAAGACACAGGAAAAGTGTTTGGTCTGTACTAAGTGGTCACTTAACAAGGTTAAAAATGCTCAAAAACATGGCATGCTTTGGTTTTTCTCTGATGAGAAAAATATCAAAAAATCCCAAAACTTTAACATAAGAAATGACAGATGGTAATGTGCATATTTTTATGATGTCCCCAGGGTGATACACACTAAGTTTCCAGCAAATGTCATATCATGTCATGTCACCTCACATCTTCCCACAGAATTAAAGCTGTTGGAGACAGGTGTGAAGCCCTGGTTGGACAAAGTATATAGTGGAAGTCCACATGTGTTTCAACAAGACTCTGCACCTTCCCACAAAGCCAATATAATCCAAGAATAGATGTCATTTAACACCAAAATTGTCACATCCAAACTCACCAGATTTAAATTCCATGTACTACACCATTTGTAATGTTGAAAGGAAGACTAATTAA
The DNA here is from genome assembly GCA_903632075.3 of Acanthosepion pharaonis. Classification (NCBI taxonomy): domain Eukaryota; kingdom Metazoa; phylum Mollusca; class Cephalopoda; order Sepiida; family Sepiidae; genus Acanthosepion; species Acanthosepion pharaonis. The sequence goes on from CAHIKZ030000562.1 coordinate 491,390, forward strand.
CATGCTCACAATATAACAGCTTCTGATGGCTGCCAATAACCAGGTGATGCTCAAAATGAATAAGGAATATGATGGTGGGAAAGTGACTGAAGCCAATATGTTAGGTCAGGATCAATAACATTGCAGAATCTTCTTTGGATTCTATCAAGAATCTCTAAATATATACTAAGAGTACCAGACCAGATGTGGCAACAATATTCAAAGCAAAGACAAATGGTAAACTTATAAATATGTAAAATAGATTCTGGTGAGAAAAATTGTCTAGCTTGACACAATGAACCAACCTTTTAACAGCAGATCTTGCAATTGATTCAATATACTCTTTCCATTTCATGTCAGTGGAAAATGTTTGTCCAAGAAAGCAAAAGGAATCACTCTCCTTGAGGTTAGCATCAGCTTATTAAAAAGAAGACCAATTACCATCCTCACAATACCACAGCTTCTGAAGGCTGCCATTGTCCAGGTGATGCCCAAAATGAATAGGGATCATATAGTGCAGGCATGTCAATAATTCAGGTCCCATATTGAAAACAGATACCAAAGCTGAAGGCAGATTCATAGAATAATCTTATAAACTTACTGAAAAATGTGCACAATGTTTTTTTTATTAAAACACATTTTGTTTTTACTAGATTAGAATTGTTTTATTAAATTACCAAATACCACTTGCACCCTGAACAATTAAAGAACGGATCAATTAGAATGTTTACATCATAAATTGAAGTGGTTCAATTATCTGAACAACGTTGGAAATCAGTGACTGTTTTTTTCTTTTTAAACTAAGTCCAGGTGATGCCCAAGGTGGCTCAGTTTGTTTCTGAATAGAATACCCCTATCTGCTTGGGTGGCTAGCACACACCTGTAGAATACATCTGCTCAGGCACATTTGTGTATCTTCAACACCCATAGAGCCCACTTCTGGTTTATACTGCAACTATGCTGAGCAGACTTAAGCCACAGTTACTGGGAGAAAGTGCATAATTTGGCATGATCAGCAGTTGACCAAGGACAGTAGGCTCAAATACTCGGTCACAAAATGTTTTAACATAGGTAAGGTTACTGAATAGAATGGTCACAAAATGTTTTAACATAGGTAAGGTTACTGAATAGAATGGTCACAAAATGTTTTAACATAGGTCACAAAAGTTTTACTGAATAGAATGGTCACAAAATGTTTTAACATAGGTAAGGTTACTGAATAGAATGGTCACAAAATGTTTTAACATAGGTAAGGTTACTGAATAGAATGGTCACAAAATGTTTTAACATAGGTAAGGTTACTGAATAGAATGGTCACAAAATGTTTTAACATAGGTAAGGTTACTGAATAGAATAATCACAAGAAGGTAATGAATGATAATACTTAAGACAAGAACAACACATATAAGATTCACCAGCGGTGCGTAGAATTCCACAATAAATTTCCAACTGCAGGATATCTACCAACCGCCCCACATGGTCAGATGTGGCACAAGGTCAAATTCAATGGGGTATCCGAGCCAGGTAGCTGTTTCCCAAGACGGGACTCTGCCCTTTGACATAGCATAGGCAGAGTTTGACCAGCACAGCTGGAGACAAATCTCCAACTTTAGACCAACATACAGTATTACTACTGTATTTATGTGAATGTGGGCATACCCATTATCATCCATAGGTATGATACAACACAATGAATTGTGACTTTTTTTAAACACAATACTCCAAAGTAATATAATTGCTGATTCATACTGTGAGGATGCCTTTTTGTGCATATTGTTATGTAATTTTTTCTATTTTTTTTTTTTTAAATCTTGAGAAATTCTTATCTAATCATCATAGAGAACCAATTTTACCTTCCATCATTACCATCCATGCTAATCTCCAGTAGAGAAACTCATTGTACCTTCTTGGTGTCATATTTTCCACTGACATGAAGTGGAGCGATTATGTTGAATCAGTTGCTAGATTTGCTGTCAAGGTTGGTTCAATTTTTCTAGTTAGAATCCATCTTGAACATTTATAAATCTACCATTCATCCATGCATTGAATATTGCTGCCGTATCTGGTCTGGTGCTCTAGATATATATCTTGAGATTCTTGACAAAATCCATAGAAGAGCCTGTAAATGTTATTGGATCAAACCTGGAATCTTGACTTCAGTCACTTCCTCACTGCTATGACATGGCTTCCCTCAGCCTTTTCTAATGAGCTTTCCTCCTTGGTACCTCGACTGCATGAATTTAAGCCTACTACTTGATTGGTAAAGAGATTGGCATAAAAAATGCAAGTGAATCAATGGTTACGTTTCTGGGGTGAATCCGAATTTATGGAAGGTACAATTGATGATCAATGTCCTAGTGGGGATTTTGGTTTTGAAGTTTATGATTACTTGGCATCATACTTCTATTATGTGCCAAGTACTTTCATGATGTGGATGATTACGGCTCTCTACAACTTCCAGTTTCTTGTTGTAAAAGTATGAGAAAAAACTATAAATAAGAGAGAACAATAAAAGAACAAGAATTAAGAAAAGAAGTTAGAAGAGAGTTCCACAAGCGAGAAGTACAAGAGAAGAAACTGTTAGCATAGAACTTCCAGTTACATTTAGCCATTTCAATTATAAAATGACAACCTTGCCTCCAATCTAGTACTGCACTTAAATTCATAAAGTCTAGGTACCATATAGAAAAGTTCATCAGAACAATTGCCATGAAAATATTTATAGAAAAGGCAGAGGGAAGCTATATTATGGCAGTGGGAAAGTGACTGAAGCCAAAATGTCAGGTCAGGACCAATAACAATGCAAATTCTTTTTTGGATTCTATCAAGAATCTCTAAATATATACTAAGAGTACCAGACCAGATGTGGCAACAATATTCAAAGCAAGGATGAACGGTAGACTTACAATAGATTCTGGCGAGAAAAATTGCCTAGCCCGACAGAGTGAACGAAACTTTCCTAACAGCAGACCTAGCAATTGATTCAAATATAATCTTTCCACTTCATGCCTGTGGAAAATGTTAGTCCAAGAAGGTGAAATGATTTACTCTTTTGGAGGTTAGCATTAGCCATGCTGATGGAAGTTAAAAAAGGTTCTTTCAGACGATTAAGAGATTTTAGTTTAATTTTTGCACCTGATTTTGACATCCAAAATATATAGCTGCTTCTTCTGCAGACATGGATTTTGTTTTCTTACAGTTAATAGTTAGTCTTTTCTTCTTACTTTCCATTACTATTTTATCTCAGATTTTTCAGTTTCCTTTCTGAATCTACCTATTTTGTTAAGATTATGTCTAACAATAACGAATCCTGGTATTGGATTGATTGGTTTTCTATACCAACTTTTCTTTATTAACCCTTTGCAGGTTTTTAAAGTCAGAAAATATTTTTAGATTGTAAGAATTTTTTAAAAAGTAATGATTCAGTGATATAAGTATTATTAATTAACCCATAACTGGTGGGGAGAAGTGTATTCATATCTTTCCCAAGGGTATTTGTGTGTAAGTGAATATAATAAACTCAACTGGAATCAGCTCTCCAATTAACAATTCTGAGCCATTATCTATTACACCACCCCCACATCCAAACTGACAGCACCTGATATTCCAGAGCAGTCACCCTTCTAGGTACTGACTTGCTTAACTTCAGTGATTGTACGTGAACCAGTGTTTCAATGTGATATGGCTGTAAGCCTCAAATCCTAGGAACTCTTCTAGTTCTGTTATGAACTTGTACAAGTTAAGTAAATCTAATAAGAAAACACATCCCTGTCTTCATTCTATTTTTGTTTATTCATTGAACTCATTCTGTATCTGCATGCAGGCTCTTTGTTCCCAGTAGAGCTAACAGATTACTCTAATATCTTCACCATATAATTCAAGCTTCAAGATGGATATGTGATGTGATAATGTGATGTGGCATTCTGACTCCAGTCACTTTTTCACAGATGTGATGTGGCTACCCTTTGTCTTTTTTACAAATATTTTCATGGCAACTGCTCTGACAAGCTACTTTCACTGGTACCCAACTGCATTAATTTAAACATGCTATGAGGTTGGTATCTTGTTCCCACCCTCTTACTGTCAAAATAGTTAAATGTAACCGCTTCTTCTGCTTCAACAGCTTCTTCTCTCACACTTCCTGACAGTAGAACTCCCTTCCTCTTACTTGCTTCCCTGATAACTATAATCTTCAAAATTTTAAATGTAATGTCAATTGACATCTCATGCCTTAATTTTGAACCTCTTCCTTCTCTTTATCCTTTCATCAAACACCCCTCATTATTTTTACTCTCTGTAACCCCTTGCATGCTAGTGGCACCCCCGCCTTGTTCAGTGTGAAGTGCTTAAAAAAAAAAAATCTTTCAATAGCTCTTTTGTGCTGTATTTTACCAAAATGCTTTTGTATAATTTATTAAACATAGGTATAGATCTTCATTTAGATTCATTAGGCGTTTGTTTTTAGATGTAAAATTTCTTTATCTAGATAATTAAGAAAAAACAATTCTTTTCTGTGAGTAATGGAGGGGTATGGACCCCATGGACCACCCCATCCAGATATGCACCTATATTCATCAGATCATTTGGCATTAATCTTTTAAAATAGAAGATTAATTTAATCCCATGTCAGATCAATGTTTTTCACCCAATGTTTCATTTTGAAGTATATTCTTTTGTTTTATAAAAAGTCTCTAATAAAGGCGCCCTGAGCCCACGGGGGAGGTGGTGAAAAGATCTTGTTTTGACTCACTTTTCCAAATCTGTATTTCAATAACTAATCATCAGAATACAGATTTGGGGGAAGTATTGTATTTTTTCCTATATACATATACACCCTATAAAGAAATAAATCCACACAGGATGCATCTATAATTTACTAGATTCCATCTCTAACACTGTTGGATATATATATATATATATATATATATATATATATATATATATATACACACACTACCATTCAAAAGTTTGAGGCCACCCCTGGTAATTTTTTAAAATGGCCCAAAAAGTAGTTGTTTTGTACTTTAAATAAGAGAAAATTATTATATATGGTTAAAAAAAAAAAAGAAAAGAAAAAAAAGTGATACATAATTTTTTATTAGAAATTTTATTACGAAAAAAAAAAAAAAAAAAAAAAAAAAGAAGCATTTTATGATTAAATTTTGCTCTTGTCAAAATATCCTCTTTTAGCCTTGATTACTGTAGTAAGTTTGATAATTGATTCCATACTTTTTTTCAATAACTCTAGTCTAAGAGTTCTTTAATTTTTTTTCACTCTTCTGTCAAGTTCATCCCATGCTGATTCTGTGGGTGGCTTCAAACTTTTGAACTGTAGAGTGTGTGTGTGTGTGTGTGTGTGTGTGTGTGTGTATGAAAAATGTCTGGCTACTCATTCTTTGACCACCCCTGTCTGCTTGGGTGGTTAGTCAATCCATTTTGCAGACCCCTGCTCAGGCACATTTGTGTTTATTCAACATCCACAGAACCTACCTATGATTTATAATGCAACTATGTTAAGCAAACCTTAGTTACAGTTTCGAGAGAGAGAGATCACACAATCTAGCATAATCAGTAGTTTGAACAATGTCGGTACACTCAAACCTTTGGTCATGATGACTTGTATGTTCTAGCACAACCATCGACAGCTTCCAAATGGTTTTGTTTACACAGTTTGCCTCTCAAGTCTTGGGTCAACCTGTGACATGGTTTTACATGCTGGGATCACTATATAGTAATGATAAACAAAGTAATAATAATAAGTAAGCTGGACCTGTAGATTATTAGTAGTGAGTTTGATCCTCACCGAGTGCCCCGTATTTGTGAGCATGTACTAGAACTAAGTTATGTTTAGCAAATAATATAGAATAATTGAAATAATACAAATTTCAGTTCCCCCTCCCCTTTCCTAAGACAATCCATTTCTGATTCTCTATGTTGAAATGATTGATTTTTATAACAAACAAAAAACAAACAAATAGTACACATTGGTGGGTGTCATAGTACTGGAGGTTGGGGCCTCTAGTCTAAGTAAAGAGATGTAAACTCAATTTTTAATTATCGTAATTAAATGGCAACAGAAAGAACACTTATACTCAGAATCAGGAATAGACAGTTGAAATTCCTTGGGTATGTAATGAAGAAAGAGGGTTTAAAAAACTTAACCCTCACAGGGCATACTGTGGACAAGAGAGATAGGGGAAGGCAACAAACTACTTACCTGATGAACTTGTGAGAATGGATGGTGACTTAGTAAAGGGAGAAAAACTGATAAAAACCACAAAAGATAGGAAGTTGGAGAGAGCCATGATCGCCTATGTGTTGAAGGCATATAGAAGAATTGTCTTGTGTTAAACTAGTAAACATCTGTCATATTTAATTTTTAGAATTTTCTTTGATGATACTGTCACTCATTGGTAAAGTAAAACCATAGCCATTTCTTTTTCTTTTGGAAAAAGTTCTGTTCAACATAAAATTTTTAGTTATTACTAATTAATATCAAACTTTCAAGACAAAAATAAATCTTTAAAAAAAAAAGTTTAATAAAGTTATGCAATTTTTGCTTTTAAGATACAATTATATATAATTTGTATATACTTATTTATGTTTATAACTTTTAAGTTTTGTAACATGTGATCATAATACTGGCAATGAAGGACTTTTTAAAATGAAGAGTATGTTGTTAAATGTGGACAGCAATCAGGTCTGGTAGATTAGGCTCTGCCTTTAACACAAGACAGTCATCCTTCAAGATGGAAATATCAGCATCCAATATGTGGTACCCACCAAAAGAAGTGATAAACTAAAAACTCATTTAAACTAAATGTGTTAGGTTGATAAAGGTGGACGGGCTTTAAGTCCTAAAGATCCTTCAGATAAAACAAGTAAAAAAGAATAAAAAAAATAAAAATACTGATTATTGCTGCACAAATAAGAAAGATAGTGTTTTACACAGCTGCTGGAAAAGATTGTCATCAAGTGGCCAATTTGTTAATCTTTTTTGAAAGAGCCAAAAAAAAAAAAAAAATCAGAAGAATTATTTGAGAGACTTAACCTGGAGAAGAGAAAATCTGTGATGCAAGAAGAATCTGACCAAACAGAAGAACTTTTGATGGAACTTACTGGAAGAAGTGATAATTACAAATTAAAATAAAAGTGGAATTGGACACCAGCTCAATTTGAATAAAACAGTTTAGTGTTCCTGTAGTTTATATAAAAATAAGGTATGAAAAACATAAACTTGTATATGAGGTGGTATCACAAAGTTCTCAGACTAGTTATGTTTTATATATATATATATATATATATAAATATAGATAACTAGACTCGTTTCGAAAAACCCTCGAATTTTTGATTTGCTAATCAAATCAATCTCAAGGGAAAAAAAGGTTTTAAAAAAAGAAAGAGCTACAAACATGAACTTCTGCCGACAAAAAATCGCACAGATGCAGGTCTGAAGCCCAAAGAAAAAACCCCGATACGAGTAACAACTAACAAAAGAGCTCAATACAACCGTAGAGCAGACCTAGATACACCTAGTGAGCCAGACAAACCTACCTAGGTTTCACCTAAACGGATCGTCAAGGAAAGTTTGGCTTTCCCTGACGATCCGTTTAGGTGAAACCTAGATAAAAGTGCTGAGGTGGAACCTAGATAAAATATCGGCAATGATGAAAAGTAGAGAGAGTAGCAGGAGTCACAAGGTGTTTGAAATGGCAAGCAGGAAAAAAAGGGACACATGTGGATGGCACCTACTGATTGCCAAAAAGGATGACGATATGAAATGTTCCGGACAATTGATGAAGTAGGGGAAAGAATTAAACCTCCTGGCCAACTTAATGAAAGGCCCTCATCATGACAACATGTCTTGGTGAAGACAATTGCAAAGAACTGACCTAACAGTGATTTGAACCATGCTTGGATTATGCAATAACATGCTGAGGGGCACACGGTGGAAATACAAAGAAAAATCAAGGAGAGAGACAGAGAAACTAATCTCAAAATGAGAGAATATAAAAACAAAATTGAAAAGAACAGAAGAGATATATATAAAAAAAAAAAAAAAAAAAAAAAGAGTGATTCCAGTAATAATAATATGAAGAATCAAGATAAGTATTGTTTGCTTCACCCTCACCCTCATTGATAAAACCTCTATAACCCCAAAGTTTGCATACACCATTTCACAAAGGAAAGAGAGAAACCTTATTGATTCACTCACATTCATTTTTATGGTTTCAAACCCTATCGATCCATGATTACTGTATATATTTTCATAGTCATTCTTTTTTCCTGTTGTTTTTGCAGCTAACTTATTTGCTGTACATAAAATTTTATATAAACTTCCCTGGTGTTTGTCTTGTTGCTTGCGCCATTATTTAATGGTTTTGACCCATCAGACAGACACATTATGTTTCCTTTTTTTTTTTTTTATATATAATATAGTCAACGCGTGCTGAAATTCAGGGCATCCCCAACTGCCTTAATACTTGGTGAGAAAATGTTTCTCCCTAGGCTGGAAGGTCATTGTGTCCACATGAGAACTGTCAGAAATTTTTGTTGAATATATTACAGTTCTGAGAAGAAGGTGAGTGATAACAGAAAAATAGATGGCTAACAGAGCCCAATAGCAAAGGTCAAAAGCACATAAAAGAATCATCAATGAACTCAGGAGACAATTCCATTGCAATTGGGAGACTTTCCTGAATATAAGCACCAAGGGCATGTACATGTATTGTAGAATCTTTTCTGGGTGTGTTCAGTAATTTCCCAAGGTTAAATAATATATCGGAAACTATTGATTATCTTATGAAAAAAAAAAAAAAAAATGGACACCAGATGTTCTTCCATTTGCTTTTTCATTAGAGAGACTACAAAAGAGAAATTTAAAAAAAATAAGGAATATGTTTTATGTTAAATAAATTTTATTTTGAACTCATTTGACTGTGTTGATATTTTCTTTTTTTTTTTTTTTATAGATGAAACCATGTCCTTTTGAATTGTTTGCAAAATGAAAATTGATAGACTGTGGAGCAGGAAATAGACATATGGTAGGACACTTCTTAATGGCTTCTCTTCTAAAGAGGAGGTGGTAAGCATACAAAAAAATATTGTAAGTTATTTTACTGGTCAAGATTCTTTACACTTAGTGCATCATTTTGCAGACTGATGCAATATGTCCAAGGAAACATTTTCTGATTACTGGGTTGTTGGGTGTAAGTTACAGGTAATCTATTCTGACATTGTGAAGAGGAATAAATCATTCCAAATGTGTGTTGCACTGATGAAAAAGACAATGCAGGTGTGACACCAGAATAGAGCTGCCTGTTTAACTGACAAATCTGAATAAAACCACAAAATGGTTACATCATCTGTTCTGACTTAAAAAAAAATATATATATCCAAGCGACTAAGATACAAGGGATTACAAAGAGTGAAATAAACTGAGAATAAATTATAGAGGAGGAAGGATTCAAGGAGACAATTGGCATTGCATTTACATTTTTGAAGATTGTATTTGACAGGAAAGCAAGAAGTAGTAAGAGATTTCCACAGGTAAGAAGTATAAGAGAAAATACTGTTAGAAAAGAAGTTATGGTTAAATTTAGCAATTTCAACAGTTAAATGGTGAGGCCTAATTACCAATCTAGTACTGTGCTTAAATTCATGGTTCAAATAAAAGGAAAGCTTATCAGAACAAATGTCATGATAATATTTATATAAAATGCACAGACAAGCTGTTATGGTAGTAGGAAAATAATTGAAGCTGAAATGTCAGGTTAGATGTTCTTTGGATTTTCTTCAGAAAGAATGGTATGCCATTTAAAAGAAACATGCAAAAAACTCATCAAGCCTCAAAGTTAAATTATATAACCTCAGTATCCACTGGCAATTTTCAAAGATAAATGGAAGAATATTCTCATTTACCAACCAATTTCTTCAAATAAAAATAAAAAACATTTTATATATCTGCAGTTTCAGGAAAATAAAATAATAAAATACAAAGAAGAATCTGCAATGTTATTGATGCTGTCTTGACATCTCAGTTTCAGTCACTTTTCTGCCACTGTAACATTTTCTATATTTAATATTTTTGTGGTAATTGCTCTGATGAGCTTTCCTCTTTGAGGTACTATGGTAGCCATAAGTAAGAACGTGCTATTTTGGTGTAAGGAATACTGTGCTATGTTTGTTTCTGTAATTGTGACAAGCTAGATTTAAGTCAGATTGAAAATCATCCTTCCACAATTCCCTCTTTTGGCTTTGTGCCACATTTAGATATTATTCAAAATAAATATTGCTTTTCTCTTTGGTACCTAAACTTTATGAATTTAAGTGCAGTACTAGATTGGCAGCAAGGTCTCATCGTTCTATGATTGAAATGGCTAGAGGTATCTGTAAGTTCTATGCTAATGGTTTCTTCTCTTGCACTTCTCACTTTAACCAAAATTTTTATACTTTCCAGTCAACTTTGATCTTCAAAAATTTAAAAACATTTGTCTTCTTAATTCTTGCTCTTTTATTGTTTTCTCTCCTTAATATTTTTTCTCATATTCTCTCATACTCAGTACCACTATGTCTTGAATTGTTAATTATTATTTAATTTATTAAATTTTTTCTAGTGAACTCTTAATTTTGATTATAAATCTTGTTTTCCTTGTGTCAACAGGTGAGCCAAAGATTACTATAGGGATTTTTAGCATCTTTTTTGACATTAAAAATAAATTGTTTTGAAAATTTTTGTGAAAATCAAATAATTGTTGGATTTTAATGAAATTTTCAGTACTTATTCACAAATGAATTAAATTATTTTTGAAATTTTTTTTTTAGAGAAAATATTGGTTAAAATTTTTTTTCCTATATCTGTTACGCCCACTTAATTTTATGAAATTTTGAGAAATTAAAATTTCAGCCAATTCATATTTATATTAGTTAAAAGCAGGACTCATTGGAGAATTTAAATCATCAATTTGTTTTTATCAAACAGAAATACCATTTACAAAAAATCTGCTCTGAATCATAAAATAAAAGATGCAATAGAACTATGACATTATTTAATTAGAAAAACTTTTAATTGCTTTTATGAAAAAGATATATTAAGGACACTATTGCCTTAAGAAACAAAATTTTTTCAATGAATAGTGAATTTTTTCAAGGATTGTGTTCATTTTAATTAGAAAATATTCTTTTTAAATTCTGTAGTAATATCAGCCTTTTTGATGATTTTATTATTATGTGAAAACTATATTTTCTAATCATATATGGCAAAGCTTAATACAAATCATCAAACTTTTTTGCATGTGTATAAACATGCCAATTTTTGTAAATACAGGTGATCATACATAACATTATCAGAAAATAAGAGCAATAACTATAGTAAATTTTAAGTCAACATTTCTAAAATTCAATAACTATTAGATTACAGAGAATATTTTCATAAATTTAAGATTACCAAGTCCTTAAAAATTATATAAAAAGACATCATATGTACACATAGACATGTACATGTAATTATGTCTGGGTTTTGTTATTAATAAACTAGTGCTTAAATGGTGAAGTTTATGTATATTTCTTTTTATATATGTATATATAAACTATAGGATAAAGTCAACCTTGAAATCAACCAATTGCAATAGTTTTTAGAAAATGCTAAATGCTTTGTCTGTAGAGCAATATTCTCAAATATTATCACAAGGAGATATAATAAATGTACCAAATTTAACTCCTTGGATTTTCAAGTTGGTTTAGTTATATTGTTGTGTATGATACACCTAATATTCGGACTCAAATATTATCACAAGGAGATAGTAATAAATGAATACCAAATTTGTCAACCCATTATGAACAGTCTTTTACCAAACTACTGTAAATATTGTGTACCTATTTTGTTTCAATACATTTTGTTATATATATATATATATATATATATATATATATATATATATATATATATATATATGTGTGTGTGTGTGTGTAAGTGGACATTGAGGTCAATACCAAGCGGTGACATTTTGTTTCATGCTTAAATGCATGTCCAGAAGATTGTGTTTAAGCCTGAAACAGACTTTTTGCCACTAGATATTCACTCCAATGTCCACTTTGATATTTATATATACTCTATCTCTGATATTGAGAATTTTAAACTATTACTATGTCATATTCTATAACTATATTTTTATCACAAATACATGCACACACACACATATATATATATATATATATATATATATATATATATATATATATATATATATATGTGTGTGTGTGTGTATATATATATATATATATATATATACACACACAAACATATATATACACACACACAGATAGTATGGGCATAAGAATCATCACTGCATGATAGCTGTCAGTTTCACAACTTGCGCAATCTTCAGACCAAAGTCTGAAGATCCCTTTAAGCAGTTTTGATTCACTTGCTCACACTGTCTACATCTAGAAACACTATCTCTGAGCAAAACATGGCAAACACACACAAGTACAAACAAAAATGGGATCAAAACTATACCTTGATACATATAACTGAATTTTGATCTAATAATTTTTGTACATTTTCACTGGATAATGTACAATCTATGTGCTTAAGGAGAATTATGTTGAAAAGTTAGTATTTGTTGTGTAAAATAAATGTTTTTTTATTATTAGGCCACTGACATATTGAATTACACACACACACACACACATATATATGTATGTATGTATGTATGTATATTCTTTCTTTGATGAACAAGTAGAGAAAAGTAGAAAGTGTTGATCTTAAAATTTGTAAACTAATATAAGAAATTTAGAAATATTTTTTAAGACCAGATTGAATTTTTAGCAAATATAATGTATTACTCATAATGTCATAAATTTATTTATTCAAGTATATTTTCATCACGTTTATGCCAATATCTTTTGTTTTCTTATCCAATTAAAAGATAGAATTGGCAAATTAAAAATCAAATTCTGACTGAAGATCTTTGCATTCTGTTTGCACTAGGGGAAGGTATGAATCCATTTCTTTAAATATGCCAAGTCAGAGATTATTCTTTGCTTTTGGTACCATATAACCCAATACAACCTGTCATATGGAAAAGAGCGTCATTTTGCAACTTACATTACTTTGAGAAATAGTTTAAAAGAACCTTCTATGGTATCTCAATGATTTACAAGCTTATTTCTGGTATAATAAGAATTTTCTAGTGAGTCACTGAAATAAGACCAAAAGAGAGAGCTGGTTTATTACTGTTAAATGTTTGCACTCTTACCTACTTTAAATCATTAAAATATTTTCCCTTGCTATTATCTTAAGAAATAAAGGATGAAAGTATCACTGAAAAAAAATATATGCTTAGAGATAATCAATTATGAACAATAATATTTGGGGAATTGTTTTCATTCTTTATATCAATTTTTTTTTTATTTGAAATAAAGAGTTGCGGTCGAACAGTTTTTTTTTTTTAGGTCATTGGGATTTTGAATGAATTAAATAAATAACGGATCAATTCTTTATGGAAAATGTTTCACTTGTTCACTATCTTGTGCATCAACATCATTACAGTGCAAAAATGATGGAATGTAAATTGTACATCATTATTATCATCCAATAACTTCTCATCTTGAAAATGGCTGGTCAACTAACAGAAAGAATTTGATCTCACAATGATGATAAATTCTTGAAATGCAGTAAATTTCATGCGAAATTCAAAAAAAAAAAAAAAAAAAAACTCTTTGTTGTTGTTCACTTTCAACCAGAACTATTCTTATAATAATTTCCTTTATCTGCAGGAATACAGGCTGGAAACTATTTATAACAGTTTTTTTTCCCATTACCTAAATACCTATGATACTGTCCAATTTATATATTTGGCATAATAACTAACAAAAAAATAAAACAACTCAAAGAATATTCTGTAATAAAATTCATGTGACAGAAAAAAAAGATAACATTCTTACAGCTGATCTTAGAAACATCAGCATATAATTTTCTTCTTCCCTTATTAAGTTGAAAACTTTCAACTTTTCACTTCAAGAAACAACTTTATGACTTCCTTACTATTTCCTTTTGGGAACATTACAAAGTAAAATATATTGTTTATTTTTGGGGCTGACCTCAAGTAAATGAAACCAGAGAAAAAGAAAAACTATTATATATATATATATATATATATATATATATATATATATATATATATATATATTTTAGACATAAAATATCTATTCTTTTTTATAAGGCATATAAAAATATTTTTAATCTATATAAATGATCTGCCTAAGAATATATTCAGTTCATTTGTAAACATCTATGCCGATGATACAACTATAAACCTCTTGATAGTCAGTGATTGGTGACTGATCTCTCTTGTACAAATTACCCAATGGGGTAAAAATCAGCTGGTTACATTCAATGCCTCAGAGACCAAACTAGTTTCATCATTGCCAATCTGGGCCCAAACTGCCACTAATCAGGATGAATGGAGGTCCTCTTGGGGAAACATCATGAAAGACTGTTGGGCTTCAAACTCACACCTGACCTCAACCGTCCTGGGTAAGACTACATCGAATAGCAAGGCCTCAGATCAGGAGGTTTTGAGGAGCATGGAACCAGTTCCGCTCGAGCTGCTTCTTCCCACGAATCACTGCTCTGTGGAACTGACTCCCCAAAAGGATGCTCCCCTCAATCACTCCAGTCTTAACCTGTTCAAGACTAAGGTTACCTGTTATCTTCCACTCCTATAAAGACAAATGGCCTCCTAACATAACCCTCTACCTTGAGTGATCACAGGCCTTGTAAAAGGTGTGAAATGTAAAAAAAAAAAAAAAAAAAAAATGAATAAATAAATAAAAATAAAATGCACCTACATGAATTATAGTTTAATTTTGGATTTAAGTTTAGGCCCAATAAGAAAATAAGAATTATAAATTTTAATTTAAAAACGGACACTGTTATTAAAAAAAATGTTTGAAGATCAAGTGGGATAACTATTTTTCATTTGAAAATTCTTATGTACATCGTCTTTGTCATGTTGCATTGATAATGTTATAATTTATGAATATGTCCTGAAGATGGTTTATTAGACCGAAATGTCCAACGTTGATATATGAACATTAAAAGAGCATAATTGTATAAAAGAATTTTTGTTTGTTTTTTCTATATATATATATATATAAAATATCTTTTTATATATATATATATATATATATATATATATATATATATATATATATATAAAATATATATATATATATATATATATAAAAAATACATCTTTATATATATATATATATAAAATACATCTTTATATATATATATATATATATATATAAAATACATCTTTATATCTATATATATATATATATATGTAAAATACATCTTTATATATATATATGTAAAATACATCTTTATATCTATATATCTTACTTATTATAAAACGCAGATTGTGTGTGTGTGTGTGTCTGTAACGTTTATATATTGGATCGGATTTCCCACATTTTTCAACCGATTTCAACAAAACTTCACAGGATTACATAAAATTACCTTGCGGTGGTTCTAACAGCACCAAAAATGGGAAAAATATAATTGTTTTTGCACAAAATCAATTTGAAAACACGATTAAGAGACATCATTGAAAATGGAAGGGGACAACTCACATCGGGTTGTTTTGTGTGTGGGTTCCTTTAAATATGGGAGCAGATTTCCTATATTTTTCATCCGATAAAACAAAAACTTTTTTTTTTTTTTTTTTTTTTGGCAGGTAGTGTTTCTTATTCTCTTGCACATTTTTTTTTTTTATTTTTAACATTCAGAATGCTTTAAAAATTCCATTTACAAGACAATTATTTATAATAAAATTCTATTCAATTGGGAGACTCATAACGATTGAAAACAATGTTTTTGTTTGAGTTTGGGTTTGACCAATTCGTAAAAAAAAAAAAAAAAAAATAATTAAGACATGCGTGTCCGTCAACCTTAAACAATAATGATCTCTACTGATTGTACGAATACAAACATCGGATAAATTCTTTATCTTTAGGGAAAGATAATGAAATCTAAACATACACAAGTCCAAACTAAAAATAATAACAGGAATGGGAAACTATTTAAATACACATGGTGTCCAATTATTTTACTGTATTCAATAAGTAAAAATCATAAATTGTAAAAGATTATTATATACAGAAAGGCTACTAAATGAATAAGATTTGTTAGATCATAATTAATAAACCCAAATAAAGTTAATATTTTTTTGTATTAGAAACAACGAGTGAAAAAATATATTCAAATCAGAATTCTAATTATGAATCACCACAAGCAAAATATGCAATTTTTTTTACTATATTCAATAAGTAAAAATCATAAATTGTAAAACTAAAAGATTACAGAAAGGCTACCTACATTTTTCAACCGATTTCAATAAAACTTCACTTTTTTTTTGGCATGCAGTGTTTCTTATTGTCTTGCACACTTTTTTCTTTATTTTTACATTCAGAATGCTTTAAAAATTCCATTTACAAGACAATTGTTTATAAAATCATTCTATTCAATTGGAAGACTCATAACGATTGAAAACAATGTTTTTGTTTGAGTTTGACCAATTCGTAAAAAAAATAAAAAAAATAAAAAAAAACAAATAATTAAGACATGCGTGTCTGTCAACCTTAAACAATGATCTTTGTCAATTTTATTTTTCAGTCTTTATGATGGTGGATACTTGATCTATCTCTTACTGTTATATCCCCGGGCAACGCCGGGCTCTACTGCTAGTATATATATATATATATATAATCATGGATTAGTAAAATAACCTTTATATATAAATAAGACAGTATTTTTTAGATATATTACTAAACTATAATTTCCATTATTCAATGTTTCATGCAAATAATTTAATTTGTCAAGTAGATAGGTTTATTTATTGTCCAGTTCAAAAAAAACTTCATAAAATGTTTTCAAACAGTGTGTAGAGGTTTGACATTTCTTTCATATTTAGTATTTGGTTTCTGGTTCCTTCTGAAAGTTTTTGTATTATTGAACTCCCAAGAATCCCCTTTTGTTTTAGTAAAATATATGAGGATGTACTGAAATATTCTTGAGGTTACAGTGATTAAAGAAAAAAAAAAAAATTCTGATGATGAGAAATAAGATTTTGGGAACATTGTTCCTCATCCCCACCTGAGGACAAATTAACTTGAATGAAATTAATTAAAACAAATCATAGATTGTACTTTTTTTTTTTTTTTTTTTAGGCAATTCAGAGGAAAAAGAAGATGGAAGGGCCCTTAGCATGCAATTGGGGTTATGGATCAATTTGCTTTTGGTAAAATTGTGTGTTTGAGGAAAGGATACAGAGAAGGATGGGGAACAATATCATGGCAGTCAGATATCCCTGTTGACAAAACACTTAATTTATTTGAAGATTATAGTCATCAGGTGTTATTTAAGGAGAAGGAGTTAAAAGACAGGAAATGCAGGAGAGGCTGTTTGAGAAGAAGAGACTATTTTGATTTATAATTCTTTTGAACAGTGAAAGAATTTGGGACTGAGAAGCCAGTTTTTAGCACGTTTAAATTTAAGATGATAGTCCAGGAACCAGTGAAAGAATCGTTGGAACAGGTTGGTGAAAATAGGTTTTAGAAAAGACAGAGACTGGTCAAAAAACGTTTGATGAGATATGTCAATTGTAGAGAATAGACCTATCACTTTGTTTATTCATCTCTGGATCAAAAAGTGTTGGACCTTGAGACCAACAGTCAGGTGTCACCAGACTATACTATGACAGCAACATTCAATGCAAGGACGGATGGTTGATTTATACATTTGAAGGATTAACTCAGATGAGAAAAACTTTCTGGCACAACACAGAGAGCCAACTTTCCTTTCAGTAGATGAAGCTATTGATTCAATGTGTCTATTCCATCTCATGTCAGTATACAGCATGAGACCAAGCAGGCGTAACGAGGTGCTCTCAAGCAGTTGGAAATCAGTGATTCTGATGGGAGGCAGGAAGGGATCTCTGTGGTGGGTAAAGGAGAGCAGTTTCATTTTGGAGGCATTAAAGTTACAAGCCATTTCCTGATCTTAAAGTTTTTTATTATGATTATATTTTATGCTTTGTATCTGTTTCACATTTTACATTGAGCTCTTTAATTTGAAAACCTTGACATTTTCTGCACACATTTCTTATTAAATATGTGCATGTGTGTGTATGTGTTTGGAAAATATAGTAATCTCCATATTATAATAGCATATCTGAAAGTGCAATATATATAAAGATACCCAATATGGATATAAATACAATGTAGATTTTACAAGTACACTAGTCAGATTTCTGACATACTTGCATGTTTATATATGCTTTGGAATATAAGAATGATAAAATGCGCCAATCTCATTATCAAATAAATAAAAAAAAATAATCAAAACTTCACAATTTAAAATGCAATTAATTTTCTGAGTTGATAACCATAATTATACAGCATGACTATTTAAAAAAACATTTTACATTTCAATGTTTTTGTTTAGTAGTGTTGTAATTCTGTTACCAATATTATCTGTTTGTTTGAACAGTCAAACAAACAATAACCTACTTATTTTGAAAGCTGAAGAGGATGAAAATTTGATAGATAAGACCAATAAAACATCAGTGACTTATATTGATGGTAATTTGGATCAAGAATAGATATCTCACAAGACTGGGTGCCTATAATGGTGTGATGATTAATAGGTTTGCCTTCACAAATAGTGCATGTTCAACTGAATGTTCTGCAACTGATGGTCTTTTAGTTTACTAAATTGAAATTTAGTATCTTTCATGAATATTGTATAATGTTGCATTGAATAAGTCTGAATCAGAGCTGACCAATTAATTTCCTTCTTTCAACAACATATTTACTAATTTTAGGCTTTACAGTAAAAGTGAACTTGCTCTTCACTGAGTGCTCCAGCTATCTTTCACCAGCCTAGTATAAGCTTGGTATATATCTATTTTGGCAGTTTGCTATAGTGTAATAGAAAACTAGCTACACTGATTGGTTTGGTTTGCATAAAACTTTCTCAGGTTATTTAATGTTGAAAACTATGGATTTGGATAGATAGATAAGAGAAAAAAGGCTTTCGGCAAAATAGCAAAAAAGATATGATGTTCTGTGCCTTTGATGAGAGCCAGAGAGATTAACAGAGTTTCAGCTTGCATGAAAGCCTCTCTCTCATATATATATATATATATATATGTATATATTTATATATATATATAAAAAGGCAGAAAATAGATATATTAAAAATGAAGACTTTTTTGAACACCCAGACACCCCTGATATAAAAATGTATTTCATAGTATTCTTGGCATGAATTTAGTTTGAGGGCATATTTAAACCTTAAAAAATTTTTTTTTTATTATAAGTCTAGTTTGTGCAATGCAAAAAAATGATTTAGAAAGATTTTTAATTTTCAAAAATTCTTTCAATTTATTTTTTTCATTAGCAAAAAAACTAAGAGAAGAAACAAAAAAAAAAAAACATATTTTGAAAAAATTTTTAGTTATCTTTATATATATAAATATCTAATGCTATTTAAAGAAAAGTGTATGCTATTTTCTTAAAAATGTTTTTCTCAAAATTCTAACCTCTGCATTTAATCTTTCCTTTCCCAAAAATATTGATTAGAGCATCCAAAAGAACATCCTAATATTTGAAATTTGCAAAGGATAGAAAATGCATTTAATAAAAACGTATTTTCAATTGAATTATCTGTTGGTGATTTATGGACTTCATCAATGTTACAAACAATAGAATAATTTCATGGCAAAATATAAGATTTAATTTTTACAACTAAAGCTATTTAAATATTGTTGATAGAGTTTTTTTTTTTTATCTTGCATGTCAATAAATATAGAATAGATTTCTTAAAAATAAAATATGTAAGCTCATTAAAAATATTTTCCTTGAAATAACATTGAAAATTTTATAAATAGAACCTTCCAGTATCAATCATTACAGATTAAAACAGATCACCTTAAAAGTTTACAGGTATAGGAAATAAACCCTTTCCACATTCATACCATATTGAAGCACACCCAAACTTTATTTTCTACCCAATAATAGGCAATATTACAAATATTCCAAAAAGATTCCACAATATAACTCACACCATTTAAATCAAAGTGTCTATTGAATAGAACTTAAAATCACCATACGAAATATTTCACCAATCAGAGAAAACTAAATCCCTATTTTTCTCAAGCCTACTTTTGAGAAAAATTTCTTATAAAAAGTTACAGCTTTTAACTTTCAAACAGCAAAGAAGTAGCTATCTCCAAGCCGAACACAAGCCAAACTCCAAGTCAATGTGGCTAGAGCTTTTTCTTTCCCCACAGTTTGCACTAGGGTTGGTCGGTTTGGCAATTTATGTTTTGGTATTGGTTTCCGTTTTTTTTTCCTTGATACCACAGTTTTTGATTCAGGTTTTTAATTTAGTATTTTTGCTTTCTAAGGAAGTCATTCACTTTCTTGTGTAATGATAGCATTTCCAGTCAATATTTGATTATGTTTGAGATTGATAAATTTGCAACTTAGTCCGTTCAACTTGCAATTTCTCATGTATTTCTGATCTAATCTTAAAAATATTCATATGGCTGAAAATAAAATAAAATAATCTTTCTAAATATGTAATTTGTATGTGCTTTTATTCATTGAATTTTTTTTTTTTTTTACACTGGCTTAATACAGCATTTTGCTTTGAACAGCCGAAAATGTGAAATACGATCCCCTCCACCTCACAGACCAAATTTTATTTTTATTTTTTACATGATACTTTGTTTCGCAAAAGCAATGGGACCAATCTTTATCAATATTCTTGAAATTGTACACTCAATTAAAAGACACCCAGGAAGATGTTCATTTCTTCTCTGACCCATAGAAGCAAATTCCTTCAAAAATTATAAAGGAAGCAAAAAAAAAAAAAATAAAATAAAAAAGAGCAGAGCAACTGATAATAAATGTGTGGTTAAAAAAAAGAACTTTCAAATTATTGAAACTACTGACTGATAGACACTTTTTTCAATTAAAGTTTAATAAATAAACTTTGAATAAATTGTCAACTACCATATTTATTAACAAATTAGTAAAATACGAAAGAAATTGTTGTATTTATATTTGTGTTTTTGGACAACACATCTGAGAGAAAATGGTATAGCTCTCCAGGAATTAGTAAAGTTTATAATGTGGCTTTTAGAAAGCCAAAAAATGAAATCCCTCATGTTTAAAATAATTAAAAATACGGCAATTCTTTTCTGGAATGCCAGTCAGCTATTATTGGAGTTTTGCAAATAAATTTCTTATAATCAAGGAAAATCAATGAGTTATTTTTCCCACCTAAATAAATTTATGTTTTTACTTTTTATCTAGTGAATACTACACCTAAAATTAAATATTAAAAATAATTAAAAACTTTTAATTTCATTTTTAGAATGTGTATATTTCTAAATCTTCGAGTATCACCTGTTCTTTTTTAGATACACGTTTTAAAACTGAAATTAAATCTATTTTAATCATTTTAAGTGTATTCGCTAGATAAATCCATAAAGATATTTGTAAAAATAAAATGAATTAATTTTCCTTGTTTAGAAGAATTTTATAGGCAGAATACCCACCGAACACTAGTGGCTAAAAAAGAATAATTTTTACTTAGGGTTTAAATAAATTGACTTATACTTTTGAAAATATATACATTTTAAAACTGAGATTAAAACTTAATTTATTTTTTTAATAGGTGTATTCACGGGATAGAAACAAAATTTTATTTGTGGAAAACAAACAATTTTACATGAAAGACTTGCATATCTAGAAATATATACACATTTTAAAGGTGAAATTAAGAACTATTTTAATTATTCTTAATATCTAATTTAGGTGCATTCCCGAGAGGAAAAAAAAATTATTTATAAAAGATAATCTTCATTCATTTTTCTTGTTTACAACAACTTTATTTCATGATTGGCATACTGGCTTACTAGAAAACAATTACCCTTAAATCAGACTTCATAAAATTCAACATTTAAAACCAATCTGGCAACTATTTTTTTTTTATTTTTACTTGCTATTTTGTCGTTAACTTAATTTTACCACAAGAAGTTTTTTTTTTTTTTTAAACTGAAACAAATATATTTCAGGCATCATGTCATATTTTCCATTTTTTTTCTGTTTGAAAACATTCTATGATTTCCAAGTGTACTAATATCCATCATATTTCTTTTTTTCTTCTTCATTTCTTTTGTAAACAAATAGATTTCATTTTTTTTTTCTAAAACTAGTCAATAAATGTTTTTAACATTTTTGTTCATTCTTTTTCTTTTACAATGGTATAACTGTTGATAAAATTTAATTTTATTAACATCTGAAAGTCTTTTTCAATAGTATTTCTTTGGATATTGTCAGTCAGTCAGTAGTGATAGCACTAAATCGAACGATTTGGTTTCATTAAAGAATTCGATGTGGTTTCATGGTGTGAAGATGAAACCAAAAAAAAATTGGATTTTCGGTTAAACCACCCATCTCTAGTGCATGCTGAAAGAAGCATATATCGGTGACTTCAAATGAATTTTCTCCAACAACAAAGGCAGTCAGTAACTTTTTTTCTAACAATAAAAGTTTTTTTTCAACCACAGGTTTGATCTGTGATTCAACTACTGAAAGATTTTACTTAAAGACTATCAATCATTTTTTACTCTTGAATTCATGTATGTACGTTTGTAAAAATAAATGATTTATTTAACTGGCATATCCATGTTTTCTTTATTATTTTATCATTGTTTGGAATTTAATAATAAAAAAAACTGGGACAATTTCTTACACAGGTATTTAATAATTAAAACAAATTAAACATATTCTCACTTTTTTATTTTCTGATTTTAAACACTTTAACAGGTACATAACAAGTTTTTAACATTTTTTTTTTCCACAGCTGCTATCTGCATACCATAGTTTGCATTTGGCAGCAAATCTGACCAGATGTGACCCACATCTCAAATTTTACTTGGCTTGATCTATACGAAGTCTTGTAGATCAAATCAGAAGTTATTATTTTGAGATGAATTTGGCTCAACACATGCCAGGCAAACTGTGTCACACAGTGCTTCTACTCATCAGATATGATTCTTCTATTTAAGGATAGTCATCATCAAAGCTGCTTTGACTACAAATCAGTAGAATTTCTCATCTTTAGTAACTTTGTAATTAACTTTTATCAGTCCTCTCTCCAAGCCTTCCTGTCTTGTGCTAACTCACAAAAGTGCTTCAGGTCTTCCCAGCTCTTCAAAGCTTTTACAGGGAATAATGAATTTTTTTAATAAAATAAAAATGACATTATAACTTTTTGATGGTTCAAAGCAAAATTCAGGTTCCATTGAACCTCATACAATCAATATGACAAATGCAAGTTTGATCAGGAAATACAATTAGAAAGCTTTACAGATCAATATTTATAAAAAGAAATGTGACTTACCTGACCCAGGGACATGATTAAAGACCATTCCACAAGTAAACGATAGTTACAGTAAGGATTCAGAAAAAGTTGAAGCTCAGGGTCTGAGTACCGGCTTTTATAAGGTTTTGGTACTAACAGTTTAAATGATAAGTTGCCTGCACTATTTTTCCTAAAAGAAACCAAAATAATATCACATGTATATTTAAGCAATTAATGGATTTCTTTTTAATCAAACATTATTTCTTATTTCTAGAAATGTGGGTACACATGATTGGGCAGACATTTCTGCTTTTGAATAGTAAAATTAATGTCTACCAGCTTAAAGATCAAAACTCATAATAATAATAATAATAATAATAATAATAATAATACAGTTAAGAGAAGAGTGAGATTTAAGAAAAGAAAAAAAAACAGTGCTTGACAATTTCTGTCTTGAAAGTATAAGCATATATAAATGTACAAAAAATTGTAATTCTTTGTACAAATGTTGCAAATAATAATAATCATCATAAAAAAGAAAAGTGCTTCCTGAAAGAAAACAAATCTGTATTCCCTTTTTAATCGAGAAGTCCTTACAGCAAAGCAAGACTCAGTTACCCTACTTAAGAAATGCACATCTGTCATTTGGACTTTTTGAAGTCTATATTAGCTTTATTTTTGTACCCAACATAAAGTAATTTTTAAGCAATTGAGTTTTTAATCCAACATTAATTCTTTTTATTATAAACATTATGTTTAGAAGTTACAAATGTTTTGAACTGAATCCTTTATTTAATCTACAGAGGAAGACGGTTCTTGTTCCATTTCCCATGTCTAGAGATATCTCGTCTAGTTCTTTTTTTTAGTACTACTCAGTTATTATTCACCCATTTCCATAGAGTTCAAATATACACTGCCTGACCCAGAGATTGAACTCACAATCACTGTCATCAAGTTCACAAAGCAACACTTTAATCCATTAGATAAAAAGGGTTCAGTTCAGAATTCCCTGTAGGTTACGTAGATCATACATTATACACCCCTAAGGAAGACCAGAAGGTACAAAAACTGAAACTTTGTGATAACAACAGATAAGTTAAAAAATAGTTTGAATATAAATAGTATAAATAATGATAACTCCTCCACACATAAATTAATTTCCCTATTTAAAAATCTGGGATATCTTTTTAAACATGCACTCACTAAATATAACATTATATAATAAAAGTAATTATATAAAGCAACATACACTCTCTCTCTCTCTATATATATATATATATATATATATATATAAAAGAGAGAGAGAGAGAGAGAGAAAAGGTTATAATTGTTCCAATGAGAGAAAAATGTATATTTTAAAAAAAAGAGAGAGCCAACAGTCCAAAAAATGAGATCAAGGCTCACTACAAATACAGAAAATGAACAATGAAACATTAAAAGAACATAAGGAAAATTGATTTCTTTAATTTGCCTGAAGAAGGTCTCGAGACTGAAAACATGCATAGCAAGAATATGAAGAATAAAATATAATATATGCACTAAAACAAATTCACATTATACTAAAAAACGTTTATGGTTTTATATATTTATATATATATATATATATATATATATATATATATATATATATATAATTAATGGATTCATTTTTAATCTGATATCAGGTACCTCCAAAGATACATTAAAAAATAAGCATACAGGATGAGAGAAAAAAAGTCCAAAACTTGATAAAAAAATTTTCCCATACATAGGCAAACACTAAAATGAAATATGTGTAAACTGAAAGATGTTTTTTTAAATTATGCTATTTATTGGCAGTTGAATATATGTTTTTGCGCTCTGAAGATGACAATTTGAAATTGTCGAAAGTACTTGGCATGTGTCTTCCATCTGACAACAACTTGAATACAAGGATCTCATTATTCAAGGAATTGATAGTAAGTTAATGTCTCATTAAGACTTGTTAGCAAAGTGAGTTCGCCATTAATCACATTAACATTGCTATTTAATTTTTTGTATAAATGGTTTCTTTATGATAGAAAATATAAGCTGCACATTAATATATTTATGACATCAAATCCACAGTACAGTAATAATCAGAATCTTAAATTCTGTGGAAAACTACTAAGACATTTTACTCTATTAATTACTTTAACAGATAAATACATATAACAAGAAAATTTTGTGGATTTATAACTTTTCAAAATTCTCACTTGATCAGTTTGAACAATCACACACTCCAAAACATATATTCAACTGTTAATAAATAGCATAATTTAAAAAAAAAACATCTTTCTGTCTATACATATTTCATCTTAGTGTTTGCCTATGCATGGGAAAATTTAGCCCTGAAGATGACAACTTGAAATTGTTGAAAGTAATTGGCATGTGTTTTCCATCTGACAACAACTCGAATATAAGGCTCTTATTATTCAAGGAATTGATAGTAAATTAATGTATCATTAAGTCTTGTTAGCAAAATGATTTCGCCATTAATCACATTAACATTCCTATTTAATTCTTTGTGTGTGTGTGTATATATATATATATATATATATATATATATATACACACACATTTTTGCTTATACTTAAATACTGAAACAATTGTAAATAATCAGAAAATTGGTTTCTATTTAAAAACAGAATAATAACCCAATTAGTTTGGGTACTAACAATTTAAAAAAAAGAAATAAAATGATAGCCATACTAGTCTTATTCTGATTGTATTGCTTGCATTCATGACCAGTCATAATCTCTTTCTTCCTGATTTTCAATGCATTTCCATGGCATATCTTTCCTCCCATATGGCAAACTGTTTGACTGAAAATGAGAGCTGTAATGCTATGATACTAAGTAAAAATGACATTAAATATTATATTGGAGCTGAAAAAGAGGAAAAAGAGAGTTTTTTTTTTTTTTTTTTTAAATCGATTTCATCCCAAGCAAGGCAGTAAAGCCACTAAGTCAAAAAAGGGTTACTGGAAGAATTAGGAACTGAAACATGACTAATTTGCAGGAAGATAAAAGAGTAATCATGAAGACAGAGGATGAAAGAGTAATCATGAAGACAGTAGATAGTGATTGACATTGCATTTAAATTTTTGAAGATTAAAGTTTGCTGGAAAATATAGAACCTGAAAGGAGTTCCACAAGTG
Organism: Acanthosepion pharaonis; assembly: GCA_903632075.3. NCBI lineage: Eukaryota > Metazoa > Mollusca > Cephalopoda > Sepiida > Sepiidae > Acanthosepion > Acanthosepion pharaonis. The sequence goes on from CAHIKZ030000562.1 coordinate 517,975, forward strand.
AGAAAAATAGCTGTTAGTATAGAATTTATAGCTACATGTAGTCAGCTAAACTGAGTAATGGGAAGTACAAAATGCAACAAAACTCTTAGCTCATTATTGGATGTTAAAAGAAATGAGCAGAATTAACCCTATGATAAAGAGGGAAAATTGTAAATATTGAAAAAAGAAGGCCTATTGTGGAAAAGGATAGCAGATGCAATGTATGCTTCTCTGAAAAACTAGTAATATTACCAGGCGTGGGTGATAAAAAGATGCTAAATAAATGGCAAGATTTGAGAATTGGTTGTAGACAGAGGAACAATTTCCTAGTGAGACACATAAGCCTGTCAGCGACAGTGAATTTATATGAAACAGCATCCACCACAACTGCAGCTCCAGGCCTCATCACTGGTTGTATAAACTTGTATAGTCAAATATAGAAAACCATTTGCTTGTGGCATATTTCAGTTGTTTTCCCTCTATCTCGTATGATATCACTCTAATTGCTTTGGCAACATCATTCACATATAGCTCCTTCTTGCCATTTGAGGATTGCAAAAATTGCATGAAAAATGTGTACATGTGCAGTAAAATTTATTATTATTATATACTAGCAGCATGGCCTGGCGTTGCCAGTGCTTGATTCAAAAATCGTACGATTCATACAGCAATCGCTATCACTTGACTTAAAATATTTTTGCCCTTCCTTGCCTTTAAAGGAGTGCCCTTTGCCGTGCTATCTCACACTGCGAATTTTTTCTAAGCTCTATACTAAACATTAAATCTGTTACGAAAAAAGAACTAAACAAAATGAACACAAAACGATCAGTTTTAAAAAAGGACTTGTAACTGGAAAAACCGAATGAAAAAAAGAATGTTAACAACAAATACTTTTTCACACCCAACCCAGTTCTGCGGAATCAGAATCAACGTTGAGTTTAAGCGTTTAATGAGCCAATTGGAGTAAAGTGCCATGCAGATTTAAATTTTTCCCACTTGTGACGAATGCAGCTATTGATTTTTTTTTTGCATGCTAGCATGCTAGTTATCATTCATGTCAGTCAGCTGTTGGCTCTGACGCTGGCCAATAGAATCTTTTTGCCTATTCATGGCAGCCAGCTATTGGCTCTCACTCTGGCCAGTAGAAAATGGCTGCAAACTACATGAAAACTGCCATAGAAGCATGAAAAAATCGATTATTTCCACTATTGATGGGAGTTGGGAAATGCAAAGTCGGTCTTGGCCTTCTCGCTAACTTGGAGCATGTGCATGTAAATTTTGGTGCAAATCTGTTGAAAATTGCAGCCGTGCATTCGTTACACACACACCCAGCCTTTTTAAAGATATATATATATATATATATATATATATATATATATATATATATATATATATATATATATATACACACATACACACACACACATGGATGTACTGGTGGTGTAATGGTTAGTAACTTCAAACAAGAAATCAGCAAGATGGGTTCAAATTCCAGTTTAATTTTTTTTGGTATGGTAATTTTCTAAGTGCAGCTTAGCTGTGACACAAGGCTGAAAGTATGGGGTCTCAGTGAGCCTCGAACTCACTACTTAGTTATAACTGTTTTAGTGGGACAAGCTTGCTAACCATTACACCACGTCAAGGTACCCCCTTGGTAAAGGTATGATTTGGTTACATTTTGTTTAATGCCATGTCAACCCTAATGTTTCATAGTAAAAGATATAAATACATCATTTCTCCTCCCAGATATGGGCTAAATAGTAAAGCAGACTGGTCTCTTTAGCCTTGATTGGCAACAAGTCTAGTAGAAAGACAACTCCGAATTCAAAACCTGAGGAATATTGTTTGGATATCTCATGGCACAGTTATGTGCATCAGATCAATTACCTGTATTCAGTTCTTCTGAAAAGAGTAGATGGTTCTGCACAAAGCTTCACCACTATAATAAAATATGTGTGGGTAGTCTGACTGTTCATTTCTAGAGCTGAATTGTTGGACGCTTGTATGTTGAAGACGATGGGAGAATTCATCATATATATATATATATATATATATATATATATATATATATATATATATATATGCAAACACATATATGGATACAAGTTCCATATTTAAAATTCACATATCTTCCCATGCCTATTCAACACAAATACACTCTGACAGAAATATCACAAGTTGAATGTGGAATTTGCTAAATTTATACTATATTATAAACAACGATTTGATTTCAGATCTGGTCCGTTGAAATATCTTATGATAGACTGATGTTTTAAGTTTGTTAACAATGCTAGTGAAATAATACTTACTCAATGAATTTATAATTCGCCACATTTGCCCAGGGTAATTTATATGCAATCACACTGCCAGCGTATTCATCTGTTTAAAAAACAAACAAAAAAAAAAGACCTTAGAGACAAAAAAATGTTGGAAATTCTTGCAAATGGAAATTATAGTGTATCTAAGAGGAATAACATTAATTAAGCTCTGAGATGCATAAACCTTACAATCTGTTCTCACTGGAGAAGTTGCTTTACTTCATAAAGTGAAGATTTTATTATTCCAAAATTATTTGGAGCATATCTACTGAATAACAGTTAAGTATATATGCAATGGATATGAGGGTGGGCTGAAAAGTTCATGGCCGACTATGAAGGATTGATGCTAGAGCTGTGAAATCTTGCCTGCATTAATTTTGTATATTCTTATTAATAACTGCATTGTATCTCTCCAGGAAAACTGACATCTGACTGTTCAAAGAAGACTTCAAAAGTAACTAGTAGTGACTTCTCTTGAAAATGGACAAAATTTGGCATTGTGATGTTATCAAGTATCTGCAAAAAAATGGTTTGGTTTGGTTTACAGCATATCAACTTCAATGGGTTATTTAACACTGACAAAATTTTTATTGTTGGTAATATTTTTTTCAAAAATCTATTTCTGGTAATAAAAAAAAAACATGTATAGCTGGTAATTTTTTTTTTTATATCTAAAAATTGCTGGTAATATTTGTTTTTCAAAAATGTATTGCTGGTAATAATATTTTTTACAAAGTATTTCTGTTATTAAAACCTATTTTTACACTTTCATAGTGTTTTAAGCCCAGTTTGGTGGTTAAATATTTACCCATAGCTTAGACCCTAACAGGCACAACCATCGCCAGGTCATGGTGGACCTGAGAACACTAGCTCCATGATCCTCAAAACCTCCTGATCAGAGGCCTTGCTGTTGGATGTAGTTTATCGTCATACCCAGAATGGCAGAAAAAATGATTTAGCTCCAAAGGACATTCATGCTGACATGGTTGATACATTAGGGGATGATGCTCCAGCTTTATCAACAGTACAAAAATGGGCAGGTGAATCTAGGAGGGAAAGTCTTGAAGATGACCCAAGGTTTGGACATCCTGTGATTACCACCATCGAGGAAAACATTGTGCTCAGCATGTAATGATGGATGACAGGTGAATAGTTATAAATCAAATAGCCAATGATATTAGCATATCCCATGAGAAAGTTGAGAATATTCTGCACAATGAACTTTGCATGATGAAAGTTTCTGCTTTGTGGGTGCCATGTCATTCTGACATTTGATCAAAAGCTCACCAGGCTGATCACATCATGGGAAAATCTGACATTGTTTGAGGCAAATTTAGCTGGTTTCTTTGAATGTTTCCTAACCCAGGATGAGGGTTGGGTTCATTACTTTGAGCCAGAGATAAAGAGACAATCCATGCAGTGAAAACACTCCTTCTCATTTGCTCCAAAAAACCCCAAGATCATGTTATCTGTAGGAAAGGTGATGGCATCAGTTTTTTGGGATGCAAAAGGAATTGTGTTTATTGACTATCTTCAAAAGAGCTATATCATCAATGATGAGTACTATGCAAACTTGCTGAGGCAGTTACGAAAGGCTATCAAGACCAAAAGCTGAGGAAAACTGATGAAAGGGGTCTTGTTTCATCAAGAAAATGCTCCAGCACACAAGTTCTTGGTTTCAATGGCTGCTGTGCATGACGCTGCCTATTCGTCTGATCTATCATCTGCTCCCCAACATCAAACAAACACTCAGCTGGGAACCAGTATCACAGTGATAATGACATCACATCTGCTGTTGGTGACTTTTTTGACCAACAGGGTGAACAGTCTTCTTTGAATAGTCAGATGTCAGTTTACCTGAAAAGGAACAATGCAGTTATTAACAAAAAGAGCTGAAATTAATACATGCAAGATTTTACAACTCTTGTATCAATCCTTTATTGTCAGCCTATGAACATTTCAGCCCACCCTTGTACTCAAATGACTGTCCAAAAATAAGCTGGGTTGAACAACTATAATAATAATAATAATAATAAAAAAAGCAAGAGAGTCAATCGTTTAAGTAATTCATGGAATAATACCTCAGAACAAAATGATCAAATACTACTCAAAATATTGTATTTTATTGTGTAAAATACAAGAAATTTTGAATGACAATTAAAGATTAAAGGGTGAGGATTATTATATTATACAGAAGTACACTAAGCTTAAAAAAAATCCCTTATTTGAAACAATTATTAACTCAGTTAACACAAAAAAAATCAAAAAATAATTTTTGGAATGATAATTAGAATGCACAGGCTAAATATCCTGTTCATTTTTATTCTTTAATATCATGAGAACTGAAATATTTTAATGAAATATATGTATGACAGTGAGATTTTAATGGATAATATTGTAATACTTTTCAAAAACAATTTACATAAGGATGGTTGTTTCATAAACATGGGGTTGTATCATACTAAAGTTGTATTCTACACAAGAAAATATGGTAAGTCATGAAAGAAAGACAATAATTCATCACAGAACATCAAGCAACACTTGGAAGGCCTGAGAACATTATTCAAAATATCTTCTTCTATGTGCTATGTCCCTTCATGACGTGGGCCATCATGTCTATCCACAACCTCCTATCCCATGTAACGCTTAGCAATGTTTGTCTCTTTACCAACCCTTCCACCTGCCATTTATCATCCATTCACACAAGCTCAAAAGTTAGGTGATTGGCTGTCTTTCCCTGTCTCTTACCTTCAATATGTCCTGTGAATGTCAAATTCCCCAAGCCCTCCTTCTTCATTATATACCCAAGAAACTCCAGCTAGCTCTTTTAGAGTATGTCATTTTCCTTAAAACTTGTTTGTTTCTTACATGTTCTGTCCATGGTATTCTCATCATCCTTCTGTAGAACCTCATTTCTGTTGCCACCAGTCTCTTCTTCATCTGTGAGGAGATTGCCCTGCATTCATTGCCACGCATGAGAATTGATATTACATAGCAGTTCAGCATTTTTTTCTTTGTTTCTAATGAAATTTTCCTGTTTCTTAGTACTTTGCTTAGCTTTTGGAAGGCATCTTTCACTATTCCACACCCTCTTTCCTTTTTATATATCCCAGAAATTTCAGCTGTCTTTTGCTGATTCTCCTTTTTGTTTCCATTTGCACTGAAACTTCCTTGTTACTCACATGCTCTGCTCATGGTATTCTCAGCATCCTTCTGTAGAATCGCATCACTGTTGCCTCAAGTTTTCTCTTCATCTGTGAGGAAATTGTTCAGAATTCACTGCTATATAGGAAGATTCATATTACATAGCAGTTCAGTACTCTTTTCTTTGTTTGTAATGAAATTTTCCTGTTTCTTATTACTTTGCTTAGCTTTTGGAAGGCATCTTTTACTATTCAAATATATGTTTAGATTTCAGTGTCATATTTTCTATGCTCCGTTAAATATAATGGTCAAACATCAAAGATGAGAATATTATTCTAAATAAGTCATGAACTAAAGAAAATATTCCATTTTAGAATATTAGGCAACACTTGGAAGGCAAGAGGACACATTGTCCAAAATATAATGATCATAAAATAAAGATCTAATGTGAATAATTTCTGGATAATCCATATTTTTAAATTTCAAAAAACATTTGGAGTTTCTATATTAACATGTGAATGTCATTGTTTTTTATACATAGTACCATTTTTCAAGAAACAAATCATAAGCCTTTATAGAACAAAGTGCCATTTAGGGTTAGGGCTAATGACTGTTCTTCAGTCATTAAAATATCTGCTGAATTTTTCCATTGTCATAATTATGATAATGTTAAACTAGATTTGCATTAATGTATTTCTGTTCAACAGAGTAAATGTTTCTATGTTTCCAGTATACCAATAATACATAAATTTTTTTTTGCTTCTACTATAGTATGCGGTCTACCTCATTTACTACTATAGTATGTGGACTACTGTGCTATGAATTATACTGTGACCTAACCACATGTGCTCTCCACTTGCAGTCTACTACAATGAATTCTACCATCAACTCACCTCACTTCTCATGTGTCCTGTCCACATAAAAGGAAGGAAATGGAGATCCCACATCAGGATCCCCTAGGTCTGAAACTGTTAACATCAGTCGGATAACCTCCTTCAGATTAAAATGTTGTTGAAAGATTTTTATAGGTGTGTCATCTTGACCGAGGAAACAGCAGTCACATTTTTATGAGAGAACAATCTGGTAGATATGCTACAGTGTTAGATAGCATATCATAGTAGTAAATGAGGTAGACCACATACTATATTGTTTGATACCATGGTATACAAAAGTAGCATCATTTTTCTTTTTAAATGAGAATAGCATTAATTACAGATAAGAAGCCTGCTATAGAGTAACAGTGACAAATTCTCACAAGCCATTGCCAATGAGTTAAATTCTCTCTGAGATTCTTATTATTGTAACTTTGGGCCAGACTTGGCTAAGTTTACAATTTCTCCTTGGAAGTTAAGCTAAATTGATAACATAACAACACTTAGGTTGTTTAATGTTGAACATAAATTTTATAGAACAATGAATTAATAGTAAAGTAGACATAGGCCCAGCTTACACTCAATCCAAAAAAAGTAGACATTGGTCAGGTTTATGCCCAATTCTGCAAGTATCCATTTACAATAGGGTCCCTTTTGGTGGGGAGTCTTACTCACCTACATGGGATTCATTTAGCATATTCTTTGCCCCAATGACAGGCCTGATATTCTCTTAGGGTACCTACCATCGAGCAATTGTTGATATTTGCAAAAACAAGCAATGAAACTGCTTGCTCTTGTTAGTGAAATAAAAGGATATATTAAATAGAAAGTTATTTCAGAATTTGAAATTTTACAAACTACTGTTTCAAAATCCATCCTTCTCAAAGTCAAATCATATTCAGGCATATAAAGTAATTATATTTCAGCCTGTCTGGTACAATTCAGTATTTCAAACATCATATTACCAGAAATTTATGAGAAATTAAATCTACTTGAATACACCTGTATGTTTTTTGAAACATTCCTGAAATGTTTTGAAGCTTATATAATGCTTTACAAATGGCATTTTTTGATGATCCTAACTCTTCTGAAATGTTTCAATTTGATTGGTAATTGGGTTCTCCTCTACTGTGTATCATAAAACATCATAATCCACAACTGATCGTTTTTCAGGTCTTTATATCAAGAGAAAAGACATCACCCATAAAATACTTATTGTATTTATACTTATTAATACTTGTTTTGGGTAGTACAGTCAGCTATTATATCATTGGATTTAATTTCCTGAATTTTGCAAGCAGATTCAGCAGCTTTGAAGCTGAATAATGACTCAAAATTGCCAGAATCTCAATAACTGCATTTACCTTTAAAATAATATCTACACCTGAATAGTACTGATAATGATAACTGCAAAAATGGAATATGGCCACTATATGCTGAGTGTCTGTAGTAACTTCAGGTCAGTATCCTTGGAGGAAACAGTATAGGTGATTGACTTGTATCATAAATGTCACTGATTTAGCAACATCCTAGACAGGAGATTTCTTCACCCATGTCGTATTTACATCTCAAGCCTGAGCCTGTCATATCAAACTGAATTTGGTGGATTCTCGAGAATGATCAGTCTTGGAATAATAAAGAATTGTTTGATTGATCTGTTTTTTTTTATGGCTTATCAACCCTTTACAAGTTATTTAATGCCAGAAAACATTTTTAGGTTCTAAGAATTTATGGGGGCAATAATAATGATTTAGTGATACAAGTCTTACTAATTAAGCCATAGCTGAGGGGAGAAGAGGTGGATTCATAACTTTCTCAAGAGTATTTATACTTAAGTGAATATAACAAAAACTGACTGTAATTGGAAATCAGCTCTCTGATTAAGAATTCTGAGTTGTTATCCATACATCAGCTGCACATCCAGGCTTACAGTACCTGGTATTCTCAAGCAGTTACCAATCTAGATATTGATCAGGGTTGACACTGCTTAACTTGGGTGTGTGTATGAGAACCAGTGTAATATAGCCATAAGCTGAAATAATGAAGTAGAAAGACAAAATATCTTTAATAAGATATTAATAAGATATAGTTTATTCTATTGTTGAGTGCTTCAAATTAGAAGCTTCCTTTCTTCAATTCTAATGCTTGACAAGAGACTGAACTTTGAATCACTCATTTGCAACAATAATGATATTACAACAATATTAGTCTGTCTTGCATCTATCCATTCTGCTACTCCTATGGCAGCCTACAAGAACTTTATCTCAAACACACTTCCAGACCTGCTAGATGATGTACCCCTGCTAATACAAAGACACACATGGTTCATGAATGATGTGGCTCTGGCACATTTTAGTCACATTGTTCACAATGCACTGGCTAACATCTACCATGAAAAATAAATAGGTAGGGGAAGACTGGTTCCAATACCTGCACATTCTCCTAACTTTAATCCTTTCGATTTTTATCTGTGGAACAACCTAAAACAATTGGTTTATTCAGCAGACATTAATAATGCAGAGGTGCTTCATCAATGTGTCATTAGATACTGTATGGGGTATTTGAAAGGGTCCACCAATCAATGATTTGAAGGGTGCATATGTTTGTAAAAGCAAGCGGAGGACATTTTGAACATTTGTTACGAGTTTTTGTGTTGAGGTACAATGATGGCCTTTTGTACATATGTTTATATGGACATTTTACTGTGTTTTCTTGTCAGGAACCACCCACAAAGTTTGTAAAAGTATTTTCGATACATCCTCTGTGTGTGTGTGTGGGTGTGTGTATATATGTATGTGTATGTGTGTGTGTGTGTATATGTATGTATATGTGTGTGTGGGCACTGAAGCTAACGCCAAGTGGTGAAAGTCTGTTTCACGCTTGAATGCATTCTTCAGAACATCATTGCTTACTTCCCTTTGTTCCCAAGCTGTGATCACAATGCTAAGATGCAAAAAATGCCTTTATTTAATCTTAATAGCCTGAAGTTTGTGTTCAAGCATAAAACAGATTATTGCCACTCACTGTTGACCTCAGTGTCCACTTTTATATTTACATATGCTCTGTCCCTGATATTGAGAACATTTACCAATAAATGTAGTATACCATAAAACTATATATATATATATATATATGTATATACACACACACACATAAATGCACATATATGTTTATACATTTAAATAACTTGGGGATTTAATCAATTTCATTTATATATATATATATATATATATATATATATATATATATATATATTGGAAGGGTTGCATAGGGGCAATAATTTACATGGAATCTAGATAGCAAATTGAACTCTGCTCTTAAAATTTAAAATAAATTATTATATTTGTGCTTTGAATAGCTTAATTGATAGGCATATGAAAAACAATTTAAAAAAATGACCGTTTCTTTGAGAGGTGTGTTTCTGTAGAAAAGCTATGCTTATTGTCATAAGAAAATGGCAGGTGAAAATAATAAAGCAATACTGAGCAGGTGTTGGGAGTTGGTCAGATATAGAGCTCAAGGTAAACACAAAAGGTAGAATCAATAATATATGAGTAGTTGGCAACAAAGACTAATACTTTGGTTGGTGACATTAAATATTCATTGGGGAGGGACAGAATATGAAATAAATAGTCTTAGTTGTTGTTTGATAAAACTGACTAAACTTACATGGAAAATTTGACATTATATAATAAGTTTATAGTGTGTGTGTGAGTGTATGTATGTATATGTGCACTAGAAATCTTGAAAATTAATTAAAGTTGGATGTGTGTGTGTGTGTATATATATATATATATATATATATATATATGCATGCAAATATTGTGCAAAACTGTGACATCAAAGAAATGTTTTGATATTTACATGTATATGTCTTGACTAACTTAGTGGTTCTTGCTTCACAGAGATAACTAATTTGCATATTCAGTGTTAAAAATCAAAATTAAAAAATAACTGCTTTGTTAGTCATTGCAAAGCTAGTGTAAGGGTTAATTTCTTAAAAGCCAAAACATAATTATTAAATTGTAAGAATTTTTGGAGGAGATAATAATGATTTAGTGATACAAATCTTACTAAATCACCCATCTATGAGGGGAGAAGTGATGGATATAAGTGAATATAATGAACCCAACTGGAATTGGAACTCAGCTCTCTAATTAACAATTCTGATCCATAATCTATTACACCACCCACACATCCAACCTTCACCCATCTAGGGTACAGACCAGGCTTGACATTATACATGCCTTCATTCAAAAGTAGAATATCATGAGAAATGAGATTATATTGAGGATTAAATTTGTAATACTGATTTTTGCTTTCATTTTGGTGTGCTTTGTGTAGTTCTACTATTAAACCTGTTGTAAATAAAGATGAACAGGCATTATTTTTGACTGACCCTAGTACCACAACAGAGAAGGAAGGAAGCTATATTGATGATTAGATTTCTAACCAGTTAATATCAAGTTGTGGCAAAATGAATGAGACTTGCTGGATGAAACTTTTAATTGTAGAAATAACAAATTACTTATTTTCAGTTCTAAAGTAATCAATTCACTTTTTGCATGCTTCACCTCCATGTATCGAATCACCTTTCTAAATAAATGAACTTCAACAAGCTGATTTTCATGCATGTTGATGTCTTTCATGTACCAAATGAAAATGTACCTTTGTGGCTGAATACTATATTGATGATTTGGTTTAGTTTATTTGGCATAACAAAACCTCAATGGGTTATTTAATGCTAACAAGATTTTTAGGTTCATATAGATAGAATATGTATTCTTTGTAAGAAATCAGTTTGTAGATCAGGTTTCATTGATGTATTTTTGTAAAGAGGTTTTTTGTCAAGAGTCAAATCTATTGCTGGTAATATTTTTTTTCAAAGATATATTGCTAGTATTAATTATTTTTTTTCAAAAATGAATTTCTGATAATAATTATTTTTTTCAAAAATGTATTGCTGGCAATTATTTCTGTTTATTTTTGCCTCAATGATTCCGCAGTATAACTTTTTTGCATCATGCTTATATATTAGGGTATTATGAGATTTTACTTGTCCAGTTTATGTTTAGTGGGTGAACTGTCTATAATTTCTATGCTCTCTGGTCTGTTATTGCTTTGTTTCTTGTCATGTTTTGTTTTTCAGAGATCTTTTATCTCTGCTTGTCTGTTTGATCTTGTTTTGTTTTTCCATTGGGTTCCTTTGGCAATCTTTGGATGATGACCATTTCCTTATTTGAGGCGAGATAGAATTTTGTTCATCTATGTCCATTTCTTACTTTTTTGGTGATGTACTGGGTTTAGTTATTTCTTTTAATGAACCTTTTGTTTTTCTAGCGAATGTTTGGAGGGTTCTATTTCTTGAAGGATTCTTGTACTTTAGATTGGGGTTTTCAGAGTTATTTGTTTTGGACTCAGATTTTTTTTTTTGTTTGAAGTTGACAGAATAGGATTTGTTTTGATTATAGGTGTTTGGTTTATATATGATATACTAAATTTTAGTAGTTCTATTAGTCTTTTTAATTCATTTATTAGAGTTATAAGTTCTTGGCTTCTTATTGTGCTGTTTTCTTGTATGTCATTTTGGTGATTTGTTATTTTAGTAGTATTTGCGTATGATGTTGGAAGTGAGTCAGTTTCTAGCTTCTTGGAACAAGATGTTTTGTGTGTATTTTATTCTTATTATTTGTTTTTCATTTTTTCCAGGTGTTACACTCTTTATAATCTGCTGAGTGGTTTTGCTTGCAGTTTGGACATAAAGGAGGCCTTTCACAGGGTGACTCTTCATGTTCAGTCTCAAATTCCCCACATCTTCAACAGACTGTTACTCCCATACATTGATCTTGTAGATGGTCAAATCTTTGTGACATCTATAGGGATTAGGGATGTATGACACTACCTTGGATATTGTGTATCCTATTTTTTATTTTTTCAGTCAAGTAGGTTTGTTGAATGTCAAAATGTATGTGTTTATTGATGTGCCATTTCTTTTTTTTATTTGTATTCTTTTGACATCTGTTACACCTTGTTTTTTTTATGGTGTCATTATTTTTAATTTCTTCCAGTGAGCAGAGTGATAGTTCTGGGCATTTTATTAAAATCTTAGAGGAATTAAGAAATTGGTGGGGGTAAGCCTTTATTTTCGTGTTGTTTATTTGGTTGATTTTTAGTATGTTTTCTGCATCTTTTTTGGTTTTTACTTAAATTAGAAGTGTGTTATTTTTCCTTATTTTTTTTTTTTTTACTGATTTTGGTTCTGTCATGGCTGATATAACCTTTTGTAACACAAAAGGTGACACTTTTGCGATTTTACCCTCTAAACTGAAAATTGGAAATTGTTTTTTCAGATATTTCATTGTCACTTTCTTTTTCAGAGATTTTGTACTGTCTCTTGGATCATTTATAAGAGTTAGTCATATAATTTTGTTTTTGTATTTTCTGCCTGTGCTCCCCACCCATCACACAGTTCCTTCTTCAGGGATGCTATCAAGGGAGACAGATCCCATTTGCCGTGATCCACCAGAGCTACACAGACAGTATAGTCATGCTGAAAGTGGCTGAGAGTACCTGCATTCCCCCACCATATCTACCCAAGTATATTATGGTGTAAGGATTTGCAGCCATGTCACAGCCATTCTTTCATCCCAATTACCCCTTGCCACTATTTGACTAGCTGATTGGATTGGATTGGGTTAGTTCATCTCCACATCTATTGCAGGTCGAAACTTCTGGCCATTTATACCAGATCAGGAGTCACTCAGTCACCAGGACTCTGTTCCCAGGCATTACATGTCACCACCCATGGCAAACAGGTGGCCCCATTGTGGGGGATTTGTAGTTTTGGGGAATTGATTTTCATAAATGTGCACTTTATATATTGCAATTTTATAGGTATTTTTGTATGAGCATAGCATTTTGTGTAAACAGATATTTTGTGGATTATCATTTTTGTTGGTAGTTTAAAGGTGTCTATTTTTTAATATATTTTGTTTGTATGGAAAAACTAGATTATTTTTCCTGAAGGCACCATCCTAGTTATAAATGTATAGGTTGTAGGCAAAGTTTTCTTCATATAAATAATTAGTTTTTAATCCATCTTGCTTCCTATACTACACCTGGTAGTAGTTTAATGTCTTACTCAGAACATAGGCAAACTTGTTATGTGAAAAAAATCCATGATTGCAGTTTAGCTTTGTGCCCAGGATGTAAATGTAGTTTAATGTCATCCCCAGGATATGGATGCAGTTTGATGTCATGCCCAGGATAGACTATACTGATGAAGCTATTTGAAATCTTGAAATATTTGTGTTTATTATGCATTCGGTGCTTCAACTATTAAATCTGTGCTAATTGTAATTAAAGAAGAAGAAACATTACTTTTTGATCCACCCTTGTACCACAACCGAGAAGGAGGGAGACTATGCTGATACCTAGATTTGGGATCCTAAGACATTTGTATCCATTTTGGTATGCTCTGTTTGCGTCTACATTTAAATCTGTTGTAATCAAAGAACAAGCATTCATTTTTTACTAGCTCTTATATAATATTCATTATGGTTTTTCAAAGTGTTTTCCCTGCTGGTCAATTTCTAATTGGGTGGGTTGTCTTTCCTAATCATTAGTAGCATCTCAGGTTGTCTTGACCTTACACTAGCTAACCTACATCATGTCAAAACATATTTCTGCTTATAAAGTCCTGAACCAACAACATGTCTGCACATAAACTTCACTACAACAAACATCTGCATTGACAGTTTTAAATAAGCATTTTTATTCTTAAGTAAGCCTTTTAGCATTGTGATTTATTATGATTAGTTAATTAGCTGTCACTACATTATAACAATATACAATATAGTAATTTGATTAATGAACTTTGTTAAGACAAGTGTACATGAATGCATGTCATAACATTAACCCACGTAAGTAATTCTATAAATACTATTGTCTGAAGTTTTATGATCAAGTATGAGCATCATTTCCAGAATTAGTCAAACTAGTATCTTCATTTCTGTCTGAATTTCTGGGATGAGATTGATAGACTGATTGATTTGTCTGTTATGGCTTATCAACCCTTTGTGGGTTATTTCAAGCTGAAACATATTTGTTTTGTGAGAATGTCAAGTCTGTTTTTATTTATAGAATTTATGTAATATTTTCAAAAGGAAATAATTAGCAGTTAACAGACCTGAATGTATCTGCTTGGACAGACATTGTTTTTGTCAGTTTATTCTTAATTAAAGATTATTTTGAAACTGGTAACTGTACTGGTTTGAAGATTACTTAATTCTACAAGTTAGAGCAATTCAACAGTATTGCACTAGCACAAATTTTGCTACAAGGTGCTGAATAACAAACATAGAAACAAAGAAATCAGTTCATTATTATACAGATTACAAAGCAACATACTTTTGACATATATCAAAGTTGGAGTATATTTTAATTTCCTTTTCTTTCAATGGAATCCATAATTTCAAGTAGGAATCCATTGTACCCACCATATGAAAAAAATACATAAAAAGTTGACAGATACTTACCATTACTTCTGGATTGACAATTGTAAGGCTGGAGAGAAAATGTATAAGCTTTAAGTACAGAATCCATCTTGTAGAACTTCATCTGATAATACAATGCATTATGGGAGAAGGTGAAAGGTAAGTTGAACCAGGAGGGAAGAGGACTCAGCAAGTGTCGACGATTACTGGAGTAGAATTCAGCACTAATAGCAGACTGCAAATAAAAAAAAAAAATAAGCATTTCAGGCATGAGCTTGAAGATCCCTCCAATGAAACAATTTTCTAACAGCAAAGCCCATAAATGGTTTCCTTCCTTTTTCAACTGTATACAAACAAGTATATTCTCTCTCTCCTCTTGAATTGTTATTTTTTATGAAAATATTTCTTTCATTATGACCTGAGGAAGACAAAGAGAGCAGATGAAATGTGAAACATTCATGAATAAATTTTCTACTTTTTCTCATCTTCACTTTCGTTTTGGATACTATTATACATTCTAAGAACACACAAAAATATATATGTAAAATTCCTTCGAGTGTTGAAAATTCCTTTCTATTGAAAATGTTGAATTCATTTACTCTGAAAGTCTTCATCCATATCAGCAACAAGCCGTAACTACTCCTACTACAAATTGGTGACCAACGGTAATCTTGTCCATTATAATCCTGTAGAAACACTATGCTATTTCTATATTTTTTTAGCAATATGCTATATTTCTCAACTTTAAATTTGAAGACCAATGTGGAGGTTAGTGTTTGCCATACAAAGCTTTTTGGTTTTTTTAAAACTGATTTATCAACATGAGTTGTTAATCCAATACAGTGGAGGACCTTTGTGAGAAAGGGTGTGTACACTGCAAAAAAACAAGCTCAAGGAGGCAACGCTGGAATGACATAGTAAGCAATACAGCAAAACTCCTCTGACATCTCCATCAACTGTCAAGTGCATAGCAAGCCATACCTGTCAAAGATGGCCTATATAGCCATTCTAGAAAACACATCAATCCTCCCCACTACCACAATAAAAGGAGCAATCCGCATCCTCTGGGATGGATAGTGAGAGTGATTTGATAGCTATTTAAATGAATGTTCAAAGCATTTAACAGAAAAATATAATGCAAAAAATATTTTTCAACTATCATTTCTGAAACCTAAGTTTTAAAATTTAAATAGTAAAGTCTATTTTAAAATGTTATTCCTTGCCTAAAGTCACCTGCTATTTCTATTGGTAAAATGGTTGAATATAATTTATTTTTGTGTATAAGGTAACCGTGACCATGTCTATATATTTATTAAGCACTCATATAGCACTCAGTTGAGTAGAGAGAAGTATTGAAAGATTACCTTAGGCCAATCTTTAAAGTGGGGAGGGCTTACTTGCTTGCTTAGAAAAACAACATTAGAAATCCAGGCTTTCACTGGATATTGGACATCAATGACTAGAACTGGTAGACAGTAAAATCTATTATATTGGAAAAAAAAAAGATACCACAACAAATTTATTTAAAAAAAAGAAAAAATGAAACTGCATATCAAAAAAAAAAAATCACAGTAATTTTTTTTTTAATTACAACAGCAAATTTAAAAAAAACAAACTCCAAATCACTTAATTTAATTTTTTTTTATACTACTTATATTAGATCTTTTGTGAACCTTATCCCTTCAGCACACGAGCGTTTATGGCTCTCCAAAATTTACTGTCTCTTGTGGCTCTTAGCAGTATTTCACTTTTTTGTTAAGGAGTCCAGCCCTCATTCCGCCATCCAATCACGCAAACTCATTGGGTAAGTGGCTTGCTGCCTTCTCCTATCTCTCTTGCTTTCAATATGCCTTGTAAGGGTTAAATTTTTCAAAAACAGTAAATCTTAGACTTGGACATCTTTAGATATGGTTCTCAGACACAGGTCTGCACTATGAAATACTATCAGCTAATCACTATTGTAAGTCATGGTGACGAAGCAAAATTGCTCATAGATGAGACAATTGTAAAAAATTCCTAACAATTTAACCATATGAAAATAAATGACTAACCCTATCACATATTTTTGACTATCTCCTTTGAAGTAATACTTTGTAAAGACAGCAGAAGCTAATGCACACAATATGTATTCTTTGTATGAAATCAGTTTGTACATCAGGTTTCATTGACGTATTTTTGTAAAGAGGGTTTTTGTTGAGAGTCAAATCTATTGCTGGTA